>CAJNOQ010000341.1:0-54127 GCA_905250885.1 Didymodactylos carnosus | reverse complement strand
TTGTCGTTGTGTATCGTTCTTATCATGTACTCTTGTCCTGTCTTTTGTCCTCAGTCAATATGTAAAGATGTAATAGGTTCGCCTCCTTCTTTTCATTATTTGTACTGAAGTTTTTCACACTTCCTTCTCTCAAATAAAAGTTTATAACAACTTATCATCAACTATCACAACCACTGTCTTATCCGTGGTATCACAAACAAAAGAAACATATCATATTCATGATCAGATTCCGTCAATTGGCCTTCTTACATCATAATTATCTGATGAAACCACTCATAATCGAGATGAAAATTCAAATAATCAAACCGGCACAGTGGTAAATGAGATAGCTCTTGATTCAAAGCAGATTTCTCTGGCTATAGCTTCGAATCAGTCATTGTTTCTGTTTGAAAAAGAGGTATTTAGTACTGAAAACTACGATAATGAAGCGGTGATAAATGGAGATATTCAAACTCATACAAATATTACCTCTGAGCAATGTCCATTACAATTTGAAAATTTCGATGATTACTTTCTTGCGCTTAGCGAACAAGAAAAACATCAGATTTTGAAGCAGTATCTAAACTTACTCAGTTCAGCACAATCTCACGACAGTTGCCTTCATCATTACTCTACTACTATACTACAATAATTTAACAAATATGATATCAATTAGTCCTACGACCATTCAACCGCCGCCAACGGCACTGCTGTGCCTGGAAGTGGGCTTCAAGCCGTCGTATCGTGCACCTGTCTTTGAAACTACAATAACAACTGAAACACTAATGTCACGATCCGATAGCAGTCGTCAAAATCAGGATCATAATTCTAGTTTTAATCTAATACAGTCTCAACAACGTATGTTGATACAACCAGTCATACTGATACAATAATTAGTATATTAAATAGTGATTTTTCTGTTTCAACAAACACCATTAGCGCTGAGATATCTGCGAAACACTCAACTGGAAACCGTCGCTGTCAAAGTTTAACTAAATTAAAATCATTAGCTAAAAAGAAGATTACTATGGATAACAAATCAGATAACCGAATTATCAAAGTTAACGTATGATGATCGGATGAAAAAAATTGAAGAACTTGATCAACGTTCATTTAAAGATATTTAGAAGTCAACGCATGTATTTTAAATTCAACTACGGTCAGTATTCTTCGGTAAACTAACATCACTGTTTGATTTGAATAAAGACGAAACGTCTCTAACAGAAAATAGCGATATTTTTCATTATGATAAAGGTGGTTTATATATCGGGCATGCGAGTCATGATTCACAAGCATTAATTGTTTCATATCTTTGTGTGCAGGTCTGTTACAATATTAAAATGATACCATGTTTTTAAATACTGTGTCATTTATATCCAATGTGATGTTTAGAGAAGATTAAACCAGATGGAATATTATCAAAAGCCGTTCTTATGTCATTATAATTAGTACAGATGGCTGTAACTGAACAAGCCAACTTTTTTTTGTTTTCAGAATAATCATCAGTTCTACAGTTAAATGACTAACGCTCTATATGATTATAACTGGTTAACAAGAAATGTTATTTAAAAACTCATTGTTTGTCATTAAAAAGACATATTGTAGAAAATTGCTTGCTGAATTTTTCGGTATACCTTGTTTTGTTGAACAAATGATTTTTAGCGAGGTTCTGCGCACAAAATCAATTTCTTGAAGCTAAACTTGAGAAGTTTGAAGCTTTTCCTATTAGACTTACTGTGCCAAACATCAAAGATGAGTCTTAAAAATGAATATATAATCTTGTAGAGAATTAAATTGTCTATCGTTTGGTATAGTAAGGAACTTTTTTTCAGAAACGATTTGTAAAGAAAAACTGCATGCAAATAGTTTCAAAATAAATTGATCAGCCTGTATATATTTCTTCTGATACAAAACAAAACGGTGGTGACAAAAAGACAGAAAAGTCACCGATTAATCGCGATTGATTAACAAGAAAAGTCACCAAAGTTTTTATTAGTTAGAGACGGCCGATTAACCGCGATTAATCACAAATATTCGAAAAATCGACGATTTTTTTCGGCGAAATCGCGATGAATCGTTTGTTTTTTTGAAAATCACGATTAATCGTCCAAACTTAGGCGATTTTGACAACATGGGTGGAAACAAGGAAATTTTCCTGTAATCATGTCTATGAAGTATTAACTTAAATGGTACATTATTACTTTATCCCATTTTTGTTATTTCATCTAGATGAAATTCAATTTTATTATGGTATAATTGTCTCATTTGTGATAGTTTCAATGAATGAATCTCCACTGTACGTGAAACTCGCCATTCAAAAAGTAGTGTACTGTGCGATTTTGTTAACCACCTCTCTCTTATGAAATATATTTCTTTTTCGGATCTTCCAATTAACCGGTCGATTAACCGAAAGTTAACATAGATGTCAGCCTCCGACTAATCAATTAGCCTAATCAAAATTCCAGCATAGATTTTCTATTTGATTACAATCAGTTCTTTTTCAAAGTACATGGAAATCTATTCTCATTAGAGCTATTCATAGAAGAGAAGTCAAATCTTTGAACATAAACTATCTTTCAATATCTATTCTATCAAATGCTAGCAAAGTTTTTGAGAAAGTTATTCACAAAAATCTCCTATCCTCTCTACAGAAGGTCATCCATCAAAGTGGGTGATTTTCCTTTGTTTATTACTCATCACCCACTTTAGCAGTTCAAAAGTATTATCCTGCTGGTTGACCGGTAATCGATTTTTGTAGAGAGTGTCACCTATAAAAGTGGATTACCGGTCACCCAGTAGGATAACACTTTTGAACTGCTAAAGTGGGTGATGAGTGATAAACAAAGGAAAATCACCCACTTTGATGGATGATGACACACATAAGTGGGTGAAAGTGTCACCCGTTTATATGGAACACGAATTTACAGTGTAGATATGCGCGTTTCTACTCAACCATCTCGCTGAAACGTAAACTCAAGAAATCTCCGAAACGGGCGTTTTGTTTTGCTTCAAACTACTACACTACATTTCTCCTCAGTTTCGTTGTAGAGAATTTTTTATTCCCTACAAGATATGATAAAAATCTCTGTGGACTATATAACTCTGACATCAAAATAAGCGTTTTACTGAAAACAACTGGTTGCTGATTTTTTTCTCATTCTACATTCTTTGATTTTTTTAGGTAAGTTCTAATTCAAAGTTTCCACACATTTTCTTTTTTCTTTTTAGATACATGCTCCGATAGCTTACATCACGCTGCTTACGAATATCACCTTATTTTTTGGATTTGACCTAGTTTTCGCGGAGAAAAATCCAAAATACTGAGCATAGGTCAACAACCGCAAAAAGCTCACTTTTTGAAAAACAACGAGTGTCTCCTCATCATGTAACTTTTCGCTCTCACCAATATGATATTCGAATTCCTCGCATGCAAATGGGTCTAGAAACGTTGTCTAGAGCCCATTCACATATAATATGTTTGATATGGAAATTTTTTTAAAGGCACTGCTCATTTTTCCCTAACTAATTTTCCAACACTATCTAGTTTTTTGGTTTAACGAACGGAGTTGTGATTTACACTGCATTTGATTCGTCTTTACACGGGCAAAAAAAGTACGGCGAGCTTTTTTTTAAAACTCCTTTCCGTTGCTGAGGAAATTCTTTTTTTCTAGATAAGATGGGAAAATTGGCAACTGTACCCGTAATTCTCAATTTTCTTTATCAGAACTCAAGTTTTATGCAATAAAAATATTATATTCGGAATCATCAAAAACTGGGTCCAATAATAAGTATTTCTATCCTATCTGACTACCTTAATTTTTTCTAACTTTTCTTCAAAAATTTAAAAACTATCGAGATTTTCACCCCAAACTAAACATCAGCTAAAAATTTCGAAATGCACATCATTGGAAGATTAAACTTAAAGTTAAAGAGATCGGCTTCATGCGTTAGACACAGCATATCAGACACCAATCAAAGTTCACTGAATAAAGACAGGAACATTATCAGACGACATATTCATATACTCATCCACAACAACAGTATCAAAAATCTTTAAACTAATTACGAGGCGTCTGATCGAGGACAGACATGCTTCCATAACGACAACAACATCCTCGCATACAGCAAGTAGAGGAAAATCAACAAATCATATTCAACAATATAATACGTTCATATGAAACTTACAACAAAACTGTAAAAATAATCATACAGCATCAGCAGCAAACAGAGACATTGGACGGTGCGAAAAGTCCACTGTTACGGTAGTTAAGATTAAAATAAGGTAAAGAAAATTGTAAGCAGTTAACAGCCTTGGTGAAGTAGCACTTGCTAATTGTTTTGAGGCTTTCAGCAACCTTCATCCTTTCAGAGCAACATTCAGCAGTGATGAAACAGTTCAATTACAAGTGAACGGACAACTGAATGATAATTATGGTGATGATGATGCAAGACAAGACCCAGATGATGATACGTTATTAACTACAGGAATTTTTTATCAATAGTAGTAACAAAGGTGATGATAATAAAATATTGAAGGAAAAAAATATCATATGTATCAAAAAATGGTGCAGAAAAACAGCGAACAACGATAAAACGAAGACAGAAGACAACAATAATGATAACCATATTAAAACATAAAAATAACTGTGATCAAACGATATTAGAAAAAGACGTTAACAAATCATCATCGTCTGCATTCATTGCAAGTATAGTATCAGAGACAACTCATTGATTATGTATCATTGTTCTTCATATACTTTAACATTTGAAAACAATCACCTAGTTATGACTTAATATCTCGTTCTCAATGTCTCATCCACATTGATAATAATGTCATATTATGTGGTCGATAACATAATTCTGCTCATAATTCTATGATTGATGAATCAAAAAGTCACATTTTTAATTTGATGGATTTGCATAAACTGATGCCATCCAGATGAAATAATAAACTGATGAAATTTTGATTAATCTGTTTTTTCATCATTTTTTATAGAACAACTAAGAAAATTAAAAGAAGAGCATACAGCAATTCAGAAAAAGCATGATTATTTATTTTATATATACCATCGTAAAGGGGAAATAAAAGGGCTCTGTATGGTCCGGTCCAAGACCAAGTACATAGTGGTCAACCAGGCGGACATAAAACGAAAGTGTTATTTTTGTAAGTTTAAAGATTGGAATAATTAATTTTGTCTTTAATCTATCTTGTCCTGAAATAGCATTTTAAAAAATTAAGTTGAATTTTAGAAAAATGCATACTAAAAATTTGTTCGAAAATCGTTATCTGTCTTAATTTTTTGATGAGCTGATTGAAATAATTTAATTTGAACAACTATGTAAAGCAAATTGCTCATCTATGAGCTCGGTTTGGAAGAAAAAATTATTTCGATTGAACTCAAATTGATCCAGAAAAAAAAATCTACTAGGCTGAAATTGGATACAAAAATGCGTCATTCTGTATCTTGTAAATGCTACAAAGAGCTAAAGTTAAATTGAGCTCAACCTTTGGCTATATATTTCTAATTGTGTGTTCTATTGTTGATCATAGCGCCAATTAATGCCAGTGATCCTGGGCTGTGCTAGAGGTTTTCCAAAAAAAACCATGGTTTCTGATTCCGTATCCCTGTTTTTGCGACTAACATTTTAGCGCAAAACCAAAGTGATATTCGGAACTAGCTCGTCGAGTTGTATCGAACCATGTATAACATTAATTTTTCCTGAAATTTTTTTAAAAAATTTTTATGCTAAAAATGTTTTGAAAAGTTCATCATTCCGTATTTTATAAACATTATAAGGAGATAAAATCTAACTGAGCTCAAACTTTCGCCAAATATGTCTCTATATGTGCCCTACTGCTGACCATAACGCCTAGCAGCAGCAGTCAGCGTGAACTCTGCTGCAGTTTTTTAGAAATTTTGGTTTTGATCTTGATCCATTTCTTTCCAATTTTTGTATTCAAACTTGTATTTCAACTCAGTGTATTTCAACTTCATCCTAGGTTAGGTCAGGTCAGGTTATGTGGAAATTGTAATTCTTATTCTAACAGTATATATTCACATCTATATCTATTTGTCTATTTCGACTTCAACGAAGGTTAGGTCAGGTCAAGTTATGTGCAAACTGTAATTCTTACTGTGAGAATAGCCCAGTGCGAAGAGTACTGAAATATAAAGTTGTAAGATCATATTACAAGATATCATCAGAGCTAAGATTTCAGAAGAATCTTATAAAATTTTTCTTGCAACAAGATGGTGTAAGATCTTGCAAGCCTTTGTGATAAGATCTTGTAGGATTTCGCTAAGTTTAGTCATAGGAACCAGCTGTTTGAATAACTGTGACTTGCCGGACTGATTTATCGCAGCACGGTTTAGAGTGACATAGTACAGCATTTCTGCACTGGCATATATATCTATATCTATACACTCGTAGGGCGTGGGGAGAGGAGAGGCAGGGTGTATGAGAGTGAGCTACGAGACAAAATTTTAATGTTTGCTCTCGCTGAGTTCCTACCGTTATGCGTCCTTTGACAATACGTTTGTACCTAACGTTTTGACAGACTCGAGACTCCTAGTAAAGTCGAAAGAAAAAGTTGTAAACTCCATCGTTCCACAGTTTACCACAAAAACTATACATGAAGCTGGATTCTACATAACCTGATTCGGCCTAATCTAGGATGAAGTCGAAATAGACAGACAGATATAGATGTGCATGTATACTGTGCGACTAAGAATTACAATTTCCGCATAACCGGACCTGACCTAACCTAGTTTGAAGTCGAAATATATACGCACTAAGATGTGCATATATACTGTTAGAATAAGAATTACAATTTCAACATAGGTAGAGGATGGATGTGCATTGTTTTTTGCATTTCCGAATAACCGGAACGTGCCATGCACTCCACTGTCACTACCCAAAAATGGTCTTTTTTGGTGAGCATTTCGATAGAAAGAAATTTGATGATTAAAACAATCATTTTTGATGATCAAAACACTTTTTTCCCTTGTTCTGAATTGTTGTAATCTGTTGATAGTTTCTTTTTCAATACAGTCATAATACAATTAAAATTATTCTTTAATTTCAATGAATCTCGATGTCTATTTTTATATTCATTTTGAATGCATTGACGTTAAAATTGTTGATATTCTGGTTGAGATTTCATCTGGTTCTTCCATAGTCTAAATCTAATAAATTTTGGATTCAGATTATATATTTAACACAGTCGTAAATATTCTAAATCACATTTACATTTTTGGTGTTTCACGGATAGTTTTGCTACATGTCTTATCGAATTGAAAACTACATCACCGTACTTTCGGCAAGTGTTAAAAATAAAATTGTTTAATAGAGCAGTTTTTAAATTAAATAATTTACTTATGAAGTATAATATTGCTATCATGTTCATAACAGTCTTGTACTACTACGTGTTTATTCTTTTTCTCTCTTAATTACTTTTTGACACTGTGCTAGATAGTTCGTATATACACTTGTTCCTTTCATTCTGATAATGAGAGGAGACCCTGTCGAAATATCAATGGATAGAAGTTACGTGTGATTATAATAATCATGTTCATAGCAGTATTGTGCTTCATAAGTAAATTATTTAATTTAAAAACTGCTCTATCAAACAATTTGAAGAGGAACTAATCACTGTCTTTTCTCTAATGAAAGATGTTTTTCTTCTTTTATAATTTCTCTTTTTTTCTTGAACAGAGTCATGTGTTATAATCATAATCAAGAATGTTATATTATATCTCTTTCTCGGTTGCTCTTTTTCATTCGATATATCTACCTCTTTGTCTATAATTATAGCATTGCCTGTGGCTATATCGTTATTATCGTCCATCACATTTGACATATTAATTAAGTATTAAAATCTTTTTAAAGGAAGACTAAACTAAACTAATCTGTATAAACTAACTGTAAAACTATAAGAAACTATCTGTATAAAACAACTAACAAAACTATCTGTATAAACTATAAGGGTATCTGATTTGTCATCTGGTTCGTATTATACGATTTCATACCAAGTTGTATGATCGTATATGATCTTGTACGATCGTATTATACGATCCAGAGGACAAGTCAGATACCACGATTCATATATGATTTTCATACGATTTGGCACGATTTTGTGTGATTCAGACTCGATCGTATACGATTTGTTTGACCTGGGGAAGTATAAAATCATTGATAATATGAAAGTTAAAGAAAATACACTTTGTTAGAAGAGGTTTGGTTTACCAGCTGTGAAGAATGAACAAACGATCCATTTGATATTATATAAGGCTTTGTATCATGTGAAACATGGGAAAATTTTATTGACGATGGACGAGCCGGCGACGTAGCAGAAAACTTACGGAGCGATCCTCGCTAAGTAGTATTTTCAAAACTCAGCGAGGTACGGGGCGACGACGAGACAAGAAGTTTGCGAGGGGATCCCCGCGATGGAGCTAAAGATGGTCCATCGTCCACCTCTGGCGTATAGCGTATCTTATCTCATACACGACAAGATGCGCATATACTCGGTCTAAAAGAAGAACATCCCAGGTCGAATCTTTTAATTCCGGTGATTTCCGAAGATCGGACGTCCGATCGGATCCGTAGATCGGAAGCTGCTCAATACCTTCGCGTTTCGATATTTTTATTTTCAATCGATAGCTTATGGAGTTCACTACAAGAAATGTTCCTAAAGTTTTTGAATTCCATGCTTCAATTATTTTTCACAATCGTACTACAAATGATCACTCCAGTGACCAAGGGGACTAAAGGGTTAATACGACATACAGAAAATGAAAAATGAGACAGTCAGATTCTTAACGGTGTGGGTCATCGCTCATACTGTTCAACAGACGTGTTATATACGTCCTAGCTAGTGAGCTCTTCCACTCTCTCGAACGAACAGAGAGAAGAACCACTAGAAAATGAAAGAAAAAATTTAAAGCTATTTTAAGGCTTAAAACACTGAAAACTGTCACAAAACAGGTTTAACCACACGTGAAAAATGTTTAAAGGGTATAACCATTTGAATCATATCATAACTGTTTAAAAGTTTCTTATTCTTATCAAAAAACTAATTTTCATTTTCTAAAATACGGCTAAATTATGTTCTGAAAAACGATTGAGGTTTCTTCACGTCACAAAAAAACCTTTTAGATATTTTAAAATACCAAAGCAATTCAAGGTTTGTTAAATCACGGCTTTGTCGTGTTCTAAAACTGCCAAAAGGGTTTTCTGATAAAAGTAAAAAACGTTTAAACAGTTATGATATGGTTAAAATGGTTATTCCATTTTCCATATTTAAAATACCTTTTTTTAGAGAGTATACGTTTTCGATTTTGTTTTTCTGAAATCGTCGTTCATACTAAAGTTTTCTCCGCAATTTTCTTACTCCTTTTATCTACGATGATGTAGAGCATATGCCCAAATTTTAAGCTCAAAATATTTTGTCGTTTCTGAGAAAAATCACTTTTACTAGAAAAGTGTCCCGTGAGATTAAAATGACACTGGCCTCCCACTCCGCCTCTTTTTCCTCTTTTTTTCTATAAATCCTCTTTTTGGCCACTTTTTGTGAAAAATCTTCCTTTTCCTCTTTTTTCACGAACACAGTACCTATTGATGAACAAATTCGTTATTGTTGGTTCATGTCATCACGTATTTTTACTCTTGGCTTCTACTAGTCGTTAACCTCGGGTTCTTCGATTAAGTGAGACTAGAAACTCTCTCAGCAACCTAGATTAAACAAAGTGCCAATGCAATCTATGTAGTATATTTAAAAGTAATGGTAAAAATACATATACAGGAATAACATGAAATAAGGAGACCGAAATTTCTGTTGTTTTCGTTTCTTTTCTCATTTTGCTTTGCGCATTTTATGAAGGATTCAAAATATATGTGAACAATACTGAATTTCATTTTTTGCTGGTTCCTTCACCATTAAACGCAGATCAGAGATAACGGGATAACTTTTGCAACAAACGTCGAGCGCTGTTTCTCTATGCTCCTACTATTCTGGAGACTTCATTTTCTTTTTGTTTGGAAGAGCAAAGTCTGAACTACAAAACGCGTATCAAATAAAATTATCTCTCGCAAATCCTCATTGAAAAAAATTTAAAAACTAAACATCACTAAAAGTGTTCTGGTAAATCGTCAAAATGTCCCTTCTCTATCTTCTTCGAAACGATTCTTTTCTTGTTTTAAGGATAAGCTTGAAAGATGAATGATTATTACATCCGAGAATGGTTGAAACGCTCTTTCGAATGGCGTGCAATACATTTCCTTTTTATTCAGTATCTGTGAAGAAATAATCGTTTATATTAGCACCGTTAGAATCAGTTAATTGCCAATTCTTGAATTAACAGATGAACTTTTTTCCAATTTTTGAACTATAAAATGATCACCATTCAATTTTGTACAATCTGATGTAAAACAAAAACTAATCTCATTCACTTCGTATTTTATGTGATGGTTGTGCTGAAAGCCCTAATTGTTAGACGCAAAATCTCGATTTTTGGAAAATCTGACTTTTAGCAAGCCTTTCAAAAAACCACAAAGTAACCTGAAAATTTTTAATGAGATCAGATCCATAGAATTTTTCACGGGCTATTTTTTCGTGTATTTGGTTTCAGGAAAAAGTGATTATTTTTGACACCAGTAAAAAGCTTTTCTTGATATGTTTTAGTAAAATTTAACTAGAATAGTATTAATGATGTATAGTTTTTGAATTGTTTTTCAATGAAGTTTGGTGAGGGAAAATTTTATTTGATACACGTTCTGTAGTTCAAACTATGCTCTTTCAAACAAAAAGAAAGTGAAGAAAGAATAACCCATTTTTGATTATTTTCATCAAAAATTAAAAAATTCATAACTCAGTCAAAATCCATTTAAGCTGCTTCAGAATGTGAGGAAATACTCCATTTTATCCGCTCATTTGATTCTGTACATAAAATCAATAAAAAATATTCTTTTAGTTCCGAAAGTTTCTGGGAACCTTTCTAGAAATCAAAGTATTTCCTGTTGATTTTTTAAATATTTTTTGAGCTTTAGGGTATGCTGCAGATAAAATGGAGTATTTCCTCACATTCTGAAGTAGCTTGAATGGATTTTGACTGAGTTATGAACTGTTTAATTTTTGATGAAAATAATCAAAAATGGATTATTTCACCTAGTATAGGTTTTCACTCGATTCTTACATTTTGTTCTGAAAACTAACATTACCACGAGATTCAGCATAGTGGATAACCTATGTTTTCATTCATTTCTGGCGGTCCCAAACCTAACGGCAGAGAAGTGCTAAGGCTTCAGAAAAAACGTCCATAGCTCGCGAACCACGGATTTCCAAGATGTTGCTTATATTCAGTTTTGCAGAGGACACTTTGAACTATATATCAATAAAAGAAACTTCATAATTTTATATGCCATCTTTCAGAGAGTAGAACTGGTTTTTCAAAGATCCTCTGAAAAGTCGGCTTCGAAAACTTTTCCAAAACTCGTTTTTGCTTATGAAAAGCTAGCTTCAAGTCTTGGTCACCAAACAATGAAAATCATTAGCCTTTATCTTTTATTCCCTTTTAGTTATTCAAAAGATAATGACAGGCCTTACTTTTTGGAACGGATAATAGCTATATTAAAGAAAAACTTGAGTTTTAAGAGAACAAAGAGACTGACAGTCGAAAAAGTTTTTTTTCCTTAATCGCCAATGTTAGCATTAACCTAATAATGGAAAAAAAATGACATTCAAGTTTATTTTTTCGAAATTTTCACTCATACCGTACAATACTAGCGCAAATCGCACATATATCTGAGATATATCTCTAGTGGCATTTACTTCACATTTGTCCCATTTTTCTTCACAGAAAAGAGTATCAGTCGACGTTCTTGAAATTATTCTTTAAGGATTCTTGTGTCGTATAAATGCTTGAAGGAATCTTATCTTTTTTTCTTGACTATTCTTGTCTTGAGTATTCTGTCAAGATTCTTTTAGATTTTTTTTCTTATATCTTTATATACAGAGAAACTGTACACGTGCCAGACAGAACAAAGAACTTAGTTCATGATGACAGACAGTTAACCGTAGTGATACACTCTAGTCAGTGGATATAGTTAAGGCTTTAGTGATGGACGAAAATAACCTTATTGAAAAATTAACCCAATGTATGAAAGAGGAACTTGGTATATGCATTTAGTCTTCATGATTTCTCATTTTTATCTTATAGATATTGTCGTTTTTATTCTCTATCACATTATCTAATTTGATCGTTTTTTCTGTTTTAAAGTCTCATCCATCTGTTGACGAACTATTGTATGCTTTTGCCCTTGTCTCTCTTCACCCGTTTCACAAATCTCTTCTACACTTCTGCAACAGCTGTCATCTTGACGAATTAACCGTTATAAAATTCTTAAAATTAATTTCATCTACTGTACTTACCCCTCACAATTTGGTAATAATCTATTCAAAATTAGTCAATATGTTCATTGAAATGGTTTAATTGTATATTTATTTGTCTATGCCACTAACATCAATAAAAGAAAAGATTTACTCATAGAATAACTTTCTCTTACTAAAAAGTCTGGTTATGATCACAGATATAAATTTTTCCTTCGAAATTTTACAAGTAAGTTTCTATTTGTTATCATATCTATAAAAAAGATATAATAATTACAGGAACTTTTCCTTATTCCTCATTTTCTTTTTTACTGTGACCGCATGTGTATGGATCCTCAATCCGCTTTTGTAGCTTGTACTTTTTGGATTTTCTATTCTCACATCAATAAACGAGTTTAAAACAAGATTCCTTAAAGAAAGTATGAGGAAAGATTCCTTAAAGAAAATACAAGAAAAGAGTGTTTAAAGAAAAAAAACTTTGATAAATTCTTGAAGGAGACAGTCACAATGATTCCTGAAAGAATCAATCAGATTTTTTTTTTTTGCAAGATCTTGAAACGAAAAATCATAGCACAAAGATTCCTTCAAGAATTTATACGACGCAAGAATCCTCAAAGAATAATTTCAAGAACGACTAGTAAGGAAAAAGAATTCTATTTTCCTTCTGATTTCTCTTTTTCTGTCAAGAAAAATGTGACACATGCGAAGCAAATATCAATAGTCAGATATATGTATATCTATATTCGAATGCTAGATCTAATAACAGAGCACTAGCAAATAAAGAGATATCTCTTTTCACATACGATATCTCGTGTGCCAACATTTTTTTGCCTCAGCGCGTCGATTGAAACGAAAGAGAACAGAAAGATATGCCTGTGCGAAAAGAGATATCTCCTTATTGCTCTAATATATTTATTGTTTTAACTCGGTTAATGGAAGGACACAACAAAAGGAGGCAGACATGCCGTGGCGAGTGTGTATTTTTTGGGGGAACGCCATAGAAGTAAGAAAACACAATTTTCTTTTATATATATATATCTACAGGCTAATTCAGTTTATTCAAAAAATTGATGTTAAAGGCATTCGATGATTGCTGTCGAGAAAATTCCTTTCTGTCGAGCATAGCATTAAATGAAATAACCTTTCATCGCCCATCATAGACCTTAAACAGTTCTTGATAAGTTTTAACCGGCTAAACGGACATTCATTGCTCACTGCTGTGACATATCGATGATGATTATGGTCATCATTTGACGTCTGTTACGGTATTTTAGGCATAGTTAACGTGTGGAAAATTCAGCAAGTTTTTATTTTTGCATTTTTTATACATGGTTGGATAGAGTGCGTCAAGCTGATTCAAAAAATGTGTGTTTTAATGTTTGAAAAAATTATTTTCGTGTGGAAAAATTGAAAATACTTGAGCAAAAAATGCTTCAGTTTCAAAATTATTGAAACTTTCGTCTTTTTCGTTCTTCTAATTTTTTGAAAGTATTTTTTTCAAGTTCAGCATTAAAAACTAAGGATAAATCTGATGTTTGATCGAAGTTGAAGTTAAAGGTCTATACTGAGTAGACATCTTGGACTCTCCTATAACAAGCTCATAAACAGTTTTGCAAACCTATCTAGTTTTTTGTGTGAAGAGACAACGCCGAGTTTGTGTTTCATTAGAACTGAAAATTCATTTTTTCTAGATCGGGAGCGAAAAAATCGAAATTCTGCCTGTAATTCTCAATTGTCTCCGTCAGAACTCAGCTGTTATGCAATAAAAATATCATATTCGGAGTCAGAGTCAAAAACTAAGTCGAATGATATACTTTTTTTCCTATTTTTGAATTTTTATATCGAAAAATCCCTGAGATTTTCACCAAAAAAATCAATAAAAACGGACCCCGCCGGATAAGATCGAAAATCTGACTCTAGCGCATAAGAATCTGGTGTTAGAGTTTTTCAAAGTTCATTGGACTCAAATATAGTAAAACGGCTATAACTTTAAAATCAAAAAGTATTTTCGAAAGCGATTTTTACCATTAAAATCAGCACATGTTTCTATGCAAAATATTGATATTTGCTTATCAATTTTATTTCTTATGATTTGAAAAAGATTTGACAAAGTATTCACAATCTGTCACTATGAAAAAATATCAACAGGGCATAAGTTCGTCAAATGTTAAATTGACATATATCAAACTTTGTTAGAAACATCCTCGAGGTCTGAGTTTTCGATTAAAGGTATTTTGGGCTAAACGTTTTCTGTTCAAGTAACAGACTTTTTACTTAGACAGAAAATGTTGTATTAACTCAGAAAAATATCACTTTTTTTAGCAGATTTTTATTGTTCTGTAATACCAATGTCAGATTTATAATCATCGAACAAAACTGATACTACGGCCACGCTACAGCCTTAATCACAATTAAGCTAATCGTGATTAGTTAATCGAGATTAAGGCTGTAGTGTGATCGACACCTTAATCATGATTAAAAGATGAATAGCGTAGTCACAATTAGCCAGCTGAGACCGTATGCGCAATCTGGGATTGCATTATATCACTCAATATACCATCTTTGTATGGGAAAAAAGGTAACAAAATAAATAAAGGGAGGAGATTGAGTTAGAAGATTACTTGTTTTTTTGTTATTGCTCAGATCAGACCAGATGCCCGTCGTACGCGTACGTCAAACTCTGTACACAACGTGCACGTGATATACGCGTATGTCATGCGTATTTACTGTACAAAATGCATATTATGCGTACAATGCGCACCATGTACCATTTTTAGAGGTTTATCATGGATGTCAGATAAACAGGTTACTATGGAACTGTAGAGAGAGAAAATCATGTCACATTCGGTACGCGTACCGTGCATACATTTTCGTTATATGTACCAACCGTGATGGAGATCAAGTGTACGTGACGTCCATGTACAACTGCCGTGCCGCCCGACCTGGGTAAGTTTTAATCGCGATTAAATGTAGTATGGCTGCTCTAATCGTGACTAAAAAAGGATGCGAGCACACTACAAAATCGTTAATTATGATTAACTTTAATCGTGATTAAGGCTGTAGTGTGATCGTAGTGTGAGTTAAACAGTATATCACATAACTGTTCAAAACAAATGGAAAATACGTTAGCATCCAAAGTGGTTCAATATAACTGAATTGGAGGAGGCTGAATGAGAAAGAAGTCAGTAAATATGTACGAGTAATGGCAATGTTATACTTCATTTTGAAGATCTTTTTATGCTCTTCAATATGCACTATTTAAATTTTTTGTTATGGCAAATCAGTAAGTTTTTAAAATGTTTATATTGATTACATATAACATATACCAGATTTGTTCAGTGTAAAATCTGTTATGTTACTCTAGATACACTAAGAATGCTGACTGTTTGATATAGAGTGAATTAATTCGTTTTGATTAATAGGCCACCGGCGAATAAATTAGTGACAGTTTTCAATAAATGAACAGAGGTAGTCAAATAGACATAATGAAGAAATGAGATAGCTTATTTATCACAATGGAATTATATTCATTCAATATTATATCATAATGTTTGTGGACAAAGAACAAAGAAGATGCATATTTATGTAAAAAAATATTAAAACTACACTTCGATCATATGAATCATTCGTATTCAGCATGCGTTGTTATATTTTCATTAATAATAATTAATCATAATTTCTGAAGTAAAACAAATATATACTTTAACCTTCTTTGTTAACAAATATTGTAATACTATTTCATTGAAATTGAGTTAGTTCATGCATTGTAGACTGTACCTAATATTATAATAACGAAAGAAACTATTCTTAGAGGAAAAAAAAGTGATTTCATATATTTCTAACAAAGTTTGATATATGTCAATTTAACATTTGACGAACTTATGCCCTGTTGATATTTTTTCATAGTGATAGATTGTGAATACTTTGTCAAATCTTTTTCAAATCATAAGAAATAAAATTGATAAGCAAATATAAATATTTTGCATAGAAGATTTTCGATCTTACCTGGCGGGGTCCTTTCTCCACTTTTTTACTTTTATTTACCATAGACTAAACTTGGTTTATGAATCCATCACATATAGATATTTACTTTCCTTAATAAAATGCAAACATGTCTCTTTTATTTCTTCAATTATGTACTCATTGTTCTGTTGTTGTGTGTCTCACGCACATTTTTCTACTCAATACTTCTATGATCATGTTAGATAAAGAACGCCTAGAATAGAATTTTGCGAGAAAAAACAAACAGAAAAAACGTTTTTTTGGTAGACATACATATGATGGAACTATAGCTTCAGCAAAAAAAGAAATAGAAATCATACGTATTTTTCCTCAATCTAACGTCAAATAGTAGTAAAAAATAGAACGGAAGTAAATAAGTAAGAAGACGATACATTGTTGTCTTTTTTTGGACATTACTATTGTATTGTGTAAATGATCGCTCTAATCATTAATACGCTTGAAAATATAGTTTTTATTGTATTCAAGAACCGATAATATGCACTTATAGACGAAAGGATTTTTATAAGACCTAATAATAAAATAATGAATGTCTAGTTTGTTACAATATCGTATCATATTTGTTGCGAGACATTCAGATTTTATAAAATCATCACAGATATTGAAATTTTCATTCGAAAAAAAATTTGTTTTAATTATTTGCTGTCATCTTAGTTTAAGATGAATGACTGCATCTGTCTTATCATGAGACTTATAACAAAAAAAAGGTCTTATTTTAAGACGTTAAAGAAAAGTAAATCATTCACCAATTTTGTTTAGTATTTAGTCCTTGAAGACGAAGAACAGAAGAAGATATATGCTTCAAAATTCTTTTTGATTCTTCCAAAAAAAAGGTCTATAAACACCATATATTTCGACATTTACCATGTTCCTATGCAATAGAACTATCTTATTATTAAAATGAGATTTAATTAAGCATCCCACTTATTTTATGAGGAAGTTTTTTTTTTATTGTTGAACAGATATCAAAACAGTAAACTTTGAATGAGTGATACATGACTTACATCTGAAATTTTTATCATAGATACTATATAGTGTCGATAGAAAAACAGCTCGATCGCAAACTTTCCACATAGTTTCATGTTTAAATAGGTTTTTTTGACAGCCTATCCTACTGTTTAATTCTTGTGAAAGTTCGAAATTATTAGATCAAAATTTCATATAGAAGGGTATGCTCTATCGTGAGAGAACCAAAATATTCCATAGTTGATTATGGTATTCGTCGTGTACTATAATTATAGAAGAGGGTATAAAATTCATCATAGTTCATAGTAGAAAAGTATCGGTAAAATGAGTACATTCACCCATAGTGGCGACTTTGAAGTTACAGATCCCGATATTCCATAAACAATCCTTATCATAGTCTGTCTGAAAATACACGTACAATTTCTAATTGTTGTTCCGTTTCAGCAGGGTACGTCTTCAGAATTAGCCACGATCTTATATAAACCTTTATTTGAAGAAGAAAAAGAATAGTACACTGAGCAAAATCGCAATCTGAGATTGTATTATATCACTCAATATACCATCTTTGTATGGGAAAAAAAGTCAATACAAAAAAAAAGTAATACAATAAATGAAGGGAGAAGATTGAGAACTTAGAAGATTACTTGTTTTTTGTTATTGCCCAGATCAGACCAGATGCCCGTCGTACACGCACGTCAAGCTCTGTACACAACGTGCATGTGACATACGCGTACGTCATGCGCATTTTCTGTACAAAATACATATTATGCGTACAATGCGCACCATGTACCATTTTTAGAGGTTTATCATGGATGTCAGATAAACAGGTTACTATGGAACTGTAGAGAGAGAAAATCAGGTTACGCTCGGCACACGTTCGTCATGCGTACCAATCGAAACGTACGTCGCGTACAAAGCGTGATGTGCGAGTACAACGGGCGTAGCGCTCTACCGGGATGTTTTTTCTTCTATACTCTCTTCTCGCAGTTGTTCTCTTTTCTGCATGATGGCACTATATTTACAAGCCTTTGGTCTCTTGTGGCTTTCCTTTTTTACGAGATGTTTTCTTGAACATAAAATAAACGTTCAGCTTCAAGTTTCAAGAGAAATGAAGGAATATGGCACCAGATAACATTGAATAGAGATAGAATGCTGTGTGTGAATGATTTTTTGTTTTGATGACAGACAACGGCAGCTGCAAAAATATATATGTATAAGAGAGCATCATCATGATAGTTTAATAAGAAAGAATAGGTGTACACAGTCTAACCGAATATCTTTGTGTTTACAATGTACTTAACATACTGCATCGTCGACAAATTTGAATTTATTTTTATCTTCAAAGTTTGATCGTAATAAAAGTGTGTTTAAGTCAATTTTAACGTCTACTTTCTTCAAAGTAAGGGATGGGGCAAAAGTTCTGCATTAATTTTGTTTTTGATATAGCGTTGCGATGGAATATCGTAAAAACTTTATCTCTTTTTGTTAGAAAGAGCAAAGTGTCTAGTACAAAAATATTTGAAAGTGTCTGACCGAAAAATGTTTCCCGAAGACCACAAGAATCTTAGAACAAAATGTATTGGAAAACTGTTCCGTAACCTTTTCGACTTTAGAAAAAACTGTACCCAATAAGCAAGGTTATGTTTTTATTCGTTTATTCAAAGTTTTATAATGTAAGGATAGGGCACTATTGTTGTACTAAAAAAGAAATTTTCTACACGTTTTATAACGGTCGAAACGAACGCTTTTATAACATCTTCTAATATCACCGATTTTTCATCACTGTCGATCGCAGTCGAAAAACGAAATTTTATTCTAATTTTACTTTAAGGACCCTGAAGTGTTTCCCAATATTTGTTAACATACTTCAAGCTGGAGAGTTCGAGTTTGTTTTGTTTTAAGCTAGACGCCTAACTACATGGTCTGACCGGCGCCGATTTTTCAATTAAGCCTTTATTGATTTTCCAAGCAACCAATAACCTCTAAAACCAGAAATTTTCTAAAAATCCTTAATTTGATAAAAAACTAACACCTAATTAAAAAATCGGTGCCGGTCAGACGATGTAGTTTCTTTTCCTCTTTTAAACAAAAAAAAGAATAAACTCTCTATGACAAACTGCTATAAAAAATCTTGGAAAATACTTCAGGTGTAACTCTTATATAGAGAAAACGTTTTATGGAATACTCAATTTTAGAACTTCTAGAAAAATGCTTGTAACTTTTTGATACAAGATCATCCAGAGTTGTGCAATATCTTATTTTGATCAGAAACGTTTTCTCTACAAATCTGTGTGTTTAGGAAAATTTTAATTGCATAAGTGTCCAGGAAAAAGCTATTATTTGAAGACCCACTTTTTCGAGGCTGCTAGAAAACTTGCTCAAAATCCGCGAAAAACCACTTTTGTAACCAAAAGCGATACAGATTCTGAAAGTAGACACTACAGGCTATCTTCCCAGGTGCTTAGCTCAAAACCGATGTTTTGACCGAAAATCACCATTTCTGAGGGGGGTGGGCCCTTAATAGACAGTAGTCTGCGTAGAATGATGTGTAGATTTTATATGTTGAAGAATGCAATAGATCATTCTAAATGTGAATAGATTTTAAACTATTTCTAGATTAATATGAATATAAGACATAAAAATGTATCATTTATCTCACGTTTATCACTAGCTAATTGTACAAAACGAACATCTGGTGCTAAAACACAGTCGTGGAGACGAAATTTACTATTATTATTGTTCGTATTTCTCGGTATATCATTTTTCATTAATTTACATTTTTCACTACTTTATCCGCTATCAAATCATTCACTATATTCAGATTATTCATTTTTACTAAATTCTACGGAAACATTGTGTAGTCAACGTTCAACACAACGTGGTTTTAAACAAAAAATTATAAGTGTTTCTGCTTATCATTCAACGGATAATATTCATTTAACAAACTTTACATGGCAATATTTAAGTGAATTTATTGAAAATGCTCGTGAAAAATATCCACAGTGGATTGTACGTGTGTACTATTTTAATTTAGATAAAACAGTTGATGATATTCTAAAATTAGAATTAAAATATAATAATGTTGATTTTTGTAACTCAGAACATATACCAATATTAGACAATATTAAAAAGTATATCCCTGGTAATATAAAATTGTTTCAAATAAAATAAACATATGAATAGAATAGACAATTTCTAATTTTCCCATTTTTATTTCAGGTAAAATACAACGTTTTTTACCAATAATTGATCGTTATGTAGATTATTTAATGGTTCGAGATATTGATTCACCATTAACTGATCGTGAAATTGATGCTGTTAATGAATGGTTAAATACAACAAAAACGTATCATATAATGCGTGATAATCCAGTTCATAATATTCCAATACTTGGTGGAATGTGGGGTTTTCAACGACGTCAAAATGATCCAATTAATTCGATTACAAATTTAGCTAAATATTTTTTATCAGATAATTTAATTGAAAAGTTTTCTGATGCAGGTGATCAAACATTTTTAAATGAATATATTTATCCATTAGCTAAACATGATTCTATTGTACATGATAGTTATATATGTACATGGTCTAAATGGATATGGCGCATGGAATTAACAAGACCATTTCCATCAAGGCGATCATCTCCAACATGTTTTGTCGGATGTACCAAACCTTGTTGTCTGTCAACGAAAGAAACAGAACAATTAGATTTATCAAAATATAAACAATGCCCAAAACGTTGTCGCCCTCCAAATCATCATGATTGGTTATTTTGTTAAAATATTGTTATGCTTTCTCCTCTACTTTCATATTAGAATTGTTTCTATTTAATATGTGTGATAATACTTTGAGCCATCGATCTTATTCTCTTTAAACTATTAATTATGTTGAATTGATTGTTCAAATTTTCTTTTTTCACTTTTTTTCTTTTTTAAACGAAAGAATGACAAAATGTTTTGCACACATCACACACTCAATTGTCAATAGCATAGCAACCATTTGATAATTAGTTATGAGTCGATTCAGTCGTGATTCACCAACGACTTCTCCGAACATCCGTACATTTCGTGGTACACCTACTCGTCCAGTAAGCGTTGGTAATCATACATCGATAAATAGTCGAATTATATTAAAAAAATCTTCAAAACTTCAACAATTATCAAAACAACATCCAAATATACCATCAGATCAACTTCGTCGATTACGTAAAATATTTAATACGCTAAATAATGGTCAACCAATACCAGTTGAAAAAATGAGTAGTGCTCTTAAATTGTATGGCTACGATGATATTCAAGAAAATACCTTGATGAAATCTTCATTTTACGACTTTTTAGCTAATTACGAGTTAATGGAGAATGGAATAAATTTTATTCAAGGTTTATTGGATTTTGAACATTTTTCATTATTAATACTTGAATATGAAGAAAATATTAAACTAGAAGAAGAAGCATTAAGAAAAATCGATTGGAAAGTAGCATTCGAATGTTTTGATGTTAACAAAGGTAAAATATTATTTCATATAAAGAAAAATATATCGTAGAGGAGGTATCAACTTATTTAAACTAGATTTTTTTTACTCTATTTGTCTAGATGGTGTTATTGATGCAGAAGAATTAGGAATCGTCATGAAAATAATTGGTTTACCTGTTACGGATCGTGAAACAAAAGAAATGGTCAAATTAGCCGATTTAAATCGTGATAAATTAATTAATTTTGATGAATTTATCGGTATAATGACAACAGCACAAATAACACCAACAATACGACATGGTGTAGATTTCAACCATATTTCATAACGAGATTTACAAGATAAACAAATATCCATTGGATCAAATAAACATCAACTCGTCGATCAATACTGTAATCTAATATGAAAGTACTTAAGTATAAATAACATACCGTTTTCCTTTTAAAATTTTCTATTGTAATTGAAACTCATGTAGTACTCAGTTTTAAGAAAAAACTTTTTCAACAGAAATTGTGTGTCGTATAATTAAATCCACATGTACATCAGAGATCCGTACGGGCCGAAAATTTTTGGCCTGGTCCGGTCCGATGATCAAACTTTTCGGACCAAGCCCGGCTCGGCCCGACTAAACGTATAATTTATTTGACCCGGCCCGATGAATCGTGAAACTTTTCCGGCCCGGCTCGGTCGGACCACTTTGTGTGATTTTCTTTTTGCATCTGTAATACTTTGCTGACTAAGCAGTGTAAATGTGTTTCTCAAGCTAATATTTATATTTTTATGATTTCTCGGTACCGAGTATACTCATAAATTACAAATCCACGCATGATTAAACATTCTAAGTTCGGTCCGGCCCAACCCGACGGCTTGTCCACGTAACGGTACACTTCGCTGATCAAGTTTTTGAAAATTTTTTTTTCGATATCGAAGTTTTGAACACATGATTAGATGCAGTTTTTTATTCTAAGAACCCGTTTGAAACTCGTTTTTCAAAAAAGTTCATTTTCATCCCCAAAACCTGGTTTTGAACTCTTCAGAAACCGGATTTTTAATGTTTTAACCAAAAACATTTTTTAAACAGATTTCTAAAACTATGCTTTTGTAGAGAATTGAATTCTCTACAAAATGGTGTATTTGTTTTTGAGTTTACTTGCTATGTACAATTTATACATAGTTGTACCTTTTCCGACTTACTGTCCAGTTTTTGAGCTCTTATTTTGATACAGCAACTTGATTTTTGCGCAGATCGATCAAACATACAAAGAACACAGGAAGCTGTGAAAATCAAAACTTTACCATCGTGTTAAGTACCTCAAATATGTTTGACAAAAAAGTGCGCAACGCCGTGACGTTTTTGTTTTGCATCTTTTTCCCTAGGGAAAAGCGCTAGAAGAAATTTTTTTTACCATCTGATAGCCCGTCAATTACTCTATAAATTTTGCTCTAGAAGTTTCCTTTTCACATAATTAAGTTCACAGGAAATTAAAGAATTCCTAAGAACGCTCGAAAAAAGGGTCTTTTTTCGTAATGCCGTGACGCGACACTAAAAATCCTTCTCAAAGCCCAATGCACTTCATTTTCACAGCATAAATAGAGCATGATGAACTGCGTCGATTGACGTTTGAACGAACTTTCTAGCTACTTTAGCTTCCGAGATAACCAAAGTTTAGTGCGTCGAAAACGTAACGCCGTGGCGTTTGGACAAGCCGCCGACCAGAATACTTTGCAGCCCATGTCCGGCCCGACCAGAATACTTTGCGGCCCAAGCCCGGCTCGACCACTCTGTAAAATTCTCCGTCCCGGCCCGTGCTGATCTCTGATGTGCATATACGTGCCTCATACAAATATATATACATATAAATAATATTCGTAACGTTGTTAACTTTATTTATTGAAGCTCATCATTGAATGGGAAACATTATGTACCATATGCTCTTTATATTCAATGTTTTTCTTTAGATAAATCGTAATTAGTCATTTTAACAATGCAATAAATGTGGCCTTTCTGATGAATCAAAAACGTCTGTCTTTTTCTCTCACTCTTATCGTTGCAAGTGAATGCACAACTAATATATAAAACATTCTTTTGTTAAACATAAAGGATTGACCCAATTTCATTTTTTGAAGGAAAAAAATAAATACACAGGATTTAACTTTTTTTGTAGAAGATTCATTCTTCTTAATTGAAAAATCAATTACTTTGGAGTTATGTGAGAAGTGATATGAATTTTTGAAATTGATGCGCATCAGGTCGAGTCATTAAAAAGCATCTGATTTCTAGAAAATATGTTGAGGTCATTAACGTCATAACTCTTAGAAACTGAACTTTTTGCAGTCATTTTTAAGCAGTTACTGAAATGGTCCATACCACAAATTGTTTTTCATATACTTTGTGTTATTCAGAGAGAAAATAAGAGAGCAAGAATGAGAGAGATTGTACTCAACACATAGATTAATATTTTCTCAATGTTTTTTTTTTCTCTGTGGCCTGACTTTCCGTTCATCTCTTTTCTTTTCTTTCAGACACTCTTTTCGATGGCGTCTAGTGCACACATATAGTAGGACCTAGTTAGATACATGGTAGTCTTTTACAACAATGATTCTAGAATAAGACTGGTTATGATTGTATATTGTTTCTCGTTTTCCGACTGCATACGATGAATGCTCGAAAAAAACGTGTAACTAGTTACTTAATATTAGAATATTTACCATCAAAAGCATCAGTGATTGTTATCCTTCTATTGATTGGTTATACATTCGTGATTCATTTTTTTTATTCAAGATCTTACTCACCACAAAGTGAAGATGAAATAAAGTTGTACGAAAAATTGATTGAAATAACAACATCACGTCAAACATTGTGTAGTGAAAAAGCAACAAAACGTGGTTATGGACAAAAAGTTATTAGTCTATCATTATTTGGTCCAAAAGAAAATTCAATATTTAATGCCGACCGTATTTATCAATTTTTATTACCATTTCTCAATGAAGCAAATGAATTATTTCCAGATTGGACAGTTCGACTTTATATTGAAGAAAACTTGGGTATGTCTTCTATTTGATCGATTTTCTAATTTAGTCAATAAAATCCACGAAAAAATCGAATGTCTTATTACTTGCGTATAGAAATCTACAGTCTGATCGACTTCGAATTAGGTTTTCTTAACTCGTGTAGGAAAATATTTCTAAAGGATTTGTCTACTTTAGGTGAATTTATTCATATAAAAAATTTAACAAAAACCTATTCCAACATTGATTTATGTGACGTTAAAAATCTACCGATCATTGGTGATGTTTCTACCTATATGCCTGGAAAAATTTGGCGTTTTATTCCCACATTAGATCCGTTTGTTGATTATGTATCATCACGAGATGTTGATTCACCATTAACAACACGTGAACAAGTCGCTGTTCAACAATTTTTAACATCCGGTAAATTATTTCACGTTATACGAGATCATCCGATGCATGGTGTACCTATTCTTGGCGGATTATGGACAACTGCTAACGGAAAAAATCGTGTATTTATTTTAAAACTATTTAAAGTTTTATTAAATCAAGAAAAAATACGTAACTATCCAAAAACACATGATCAAACATTTCTAGAAAAATTAATTTGGCCACATATTTCTTCGTTTGCGTTAATACATGATAGTTTTACATGTCATAAATTTAGACGTGGTCAATTAGTCCCGTTTCCCACACAAAGACCAAGTCTTGATTGTCATGTCGGATGTGTAAGACCATGTTGTCAAAACAAATCAATATCAACAATCAAACAACATTGTCCTGCAAGGTGTCGACCAGTTCAACATCAAGACTGGATTTATTGTTAATATGAATAAACAACAACTGAACGCGTGAACACCTTTATTCACTAGAGTTCTAATTCAAATTTCATGCTAATAACTCCAATCTGTATTTTTCAATTTTCAGCAGGTACATTCTGAAGTTTTGAAATATTTTAATGCTCAAGTCTTTATTTTACGTTTGAATTATGTCAAACTAATTTAACTATAACTCTTTTCCATGTCAATTTCATCTTGGATATTCTTTTAACTAGTCTGTTGTCAATACTCATATTTTTATATCATTTGTTATTACAATATTTGTTTTTTCAATGAACCAATCACTCGGTTCATCTGTATAAATGAAAACTAACTAAAATTTCGCGTGATAATGTTTGTTTATCGAGAAAAGTCCTATATTAGATGAAATAATCCATTTTTGCGTAAACGTACAATAGTTGTATGATGATTGATGAAAAAACTCAGAACAATTCATTTATTAAAGTAGAAATTATTTAAAAATATATAACAAACAAGAATAAAAAAAGTTCTCGTCTTTATTTTACACTATTTTAAAAAACACATATTTTAGAGATAGTTAGTCTATAGAGTGACGATTTGTTCATATTATTAACTTTATTTGTTTATCTACGACCTAAAAACAAAACGTTAAATATGAGATAAGTTTAAAACATTTTCTCTATTTATTATCATAATTAATTTGTCTCATTTTTCATGCAGTTAGTAGATTGACATATATATTGAATGATTTTTAATAGTGAAGAATTTCAAAATTGATAATAAGACACTAACACTATCTTAGATATAGTGAAGTTAACTGGTGCACGTGAGATTAGTGTCGTCGTTATTCAAGACAAATCATCAGTCGAATGATGACAACAACTTTTTCCTGTCCTTTTAAGCACAATAAGAAAAAGAAACACATGTGCAGAATAGAACGTGTAACTTAGTCCGTTATTTAGTCGTACATGACGTAATATGTCGTCACAAAATATTCAGAGTAAAAGTTTTCCGAGAAGATAAATACCGAATTTTCTTCTTACTGTACATATCTATAAGTAAACTCTTTTTATTCCATGAGATTCAAAGGCAAGAATTTTAGGTTTTCAGTTTGTTCTATGACCACGTGCAAGATCAAGATCATAGTTAGCAATCCTTGAGAATCGAATACCTCGAAAAGCATCTTTATGTTCTTGTTTTCGCGTATCAGTGCTCACTATTTGTCCGATATAACTGTTTATACATCCACAACAGTCATATTTATACACCACTCTTTTGTCATTCACGGTTTTACGCAATGTTTTTCCAAATACAGATGACAAGGTCTGTCCTGTCTTAAAAGCAAAAGTTATCACATTCATTGGATATCAAGCTAGTTTTTTCAACCGGTTAGCTAAAACTAATGAGCACTCTCCATAATAAGGCATAGAGAAATAAAATTGTTTTTGATTTGAAGCAGGAAAGGATCTTTTTAAGATCTTATTTAATTTAATACCCCGAATCGTCTTTTTTACAATAACTAATCGATAGCCATTTGAATAGAAAATACGAGTATAACATTTTCATTCTTTTTCAAATAGTTCTTTAGATGAGAAAACTCTTCTTGCACGAGTGCATAGACATTTCATGAGATTGATTTTGTAATTCATAGGCTTATTTAGAGATGTGCAATCCGACCCGAAGGTTGGGTACGGGTAAAGGAGTTACGGGTACGGGTTCTAGTTATTTTTAATTTACCCGAAAACCGGAAGGTTTTAATGGAAAATCCAAAAAACTTTTAGTGAAAAAATACAGGAGTTTAGCTTAAAATACTCAAGGTTTAAAAAAGAATTACTTGAGAACGAAATGATAATTTTCAGTTTTTCAGAAATTCAGAAGATATCAAATTATCATTACGTTCTCAAGTAATTCTTTTTTAAACCTTCATGTATTTTAGCTAAACTCTTGTAGTTTTTCACTAAAATTTTTTTTGATTTTCCATCAAAACCTTCCGGTTTTCATTCCGGTGAATGACAAAAGAGTGGTGTATAAATATGAATGTTGTGGATGTATAAACAGTTATATCGGACAAATAGTGAGCACTGATACGCGAAAACAAGCACATAAAGATGCTTTTCGAGGTATTCGATTCTCAAGGATTGCTAACTATGATCTTGATCTTGCACGTGGTCATAGAACAAACTGAAAACCTAAAATTCTTGCCTTTGAATCTCATGGAATAAAAAGAGTTTACTTATAGATATGTACAGTAAGAAGAAAATTCGGTATTTATCTTCTCGGAAAATTTTTACTCTGAATATTTTGTGACGACATATTACGTCATGTACGACTAAATAACGGACTAAGTTACATGTAGGCAAGCAACGGTTATTTTATCAGGGCTCTTGGGGCAGTAGTTTTAAAAATTCGAGAAACTTTTTTCGAGTCGATGGTTTTATGCACAAATGTTTGTTCTACAAAAACGAAGACATCGCAGGCTTTCTCATGATGAGGCACTTTTTTCTCTAAAATAAGACCGGTTATTAACCGGCGATTAACCGCTCAGTTTTTCAGGTAAAAACTTTGTATCTCATCGACGAACCGTCGTGAGAAAGTCTGTAATGTCTTCGTTTTTGTAGAGCAAATATTTATGCATAAAACTATCGATTCAAAAAAAAAAATAAAAAGTTTCTCGGTTTTGTAAAACTACTGTCTCCAAGAGCCCCGATAAAATAACCGTTGCATGCCTAGTTACATGTTTCTGTTCTTTACATGTGTTTCTTTTTCTTATTCTGTAAGGACGGGAAAAATTTGTTGTCATCATTTGACTGATGATGTATTTTGAATAAAGACGACACTAGTCTCAAGTGCAGCAGTTAACTTCAGTATGTATAAGGTAGTGTTAGTCTTATTATCGATTTTGACATATATGTTATAGGCAAACTTAGAATTCCGGCAAATTCCGAATTTGCCTAGGCAAAATTGGAATTCTAAGTGTGACTAAGTGAGTAAAAATTAGAATTTAGGCAAAACTGGAACTAAAATGGGAAAATCAGAGATCACAACTGATAAAGTCATAAAATTAATTATATGTGCTAAAATCATGCTCTTAGTTTCTCCTGCTAGGTAATAAGCCATACTCACCCACTGATGTATTAGATGGATTAGAAGGAACTTGAATTAAAGAATAATCACAATCTCGAAAAGGAGTGATTAGCTGAGAAGCTAGAGCATCTGTGTGTGACCATGAAAGAAACAATTGTTTTAATTCAATTGTAACTCTTGCAATAAACTCCTTTCCATTATCACTATGAAGCAACCGTGGTGGACCAAAAGCAACTGTGAACTTTATAATTGAACTCCCTCTTCAAGATATTATAATTATCTTAATCAAACATTTTTAATACATACATTTAGTGACAGTATTAATTGTTTATTCAAATACTGAATGAGAATATTTGACAAACAGAGCCGATTAAAGACGTAATTGAAATGAAATATAAGACTGATAAAACTTGCACAAGAATATACTTCATCGTTTTGAAAAGCTTTTTAATCGTCTTTCTTTGTCAAATAATCCCATTCAGTATTTCAAAAAACAATCAGTACTGTAGTCAATATGATATGTAAGCTAAATGTATGTATAAAAAATATTTGATTAAGATAATCATAATATTCTACTTTAAGGCCACCTCCCCCTCAAAATCGGACCTCGGCTTCCATGCCACGAAATTGCATGACATTTTCAGGATATCTTGGTCATGGTATAGGGATGCTATGCTAAAATTTTCGGACCAATATCATGACTATTTTCCAAGATATTCAAAAATTACGGGCAAAAAATAGCTTTTTCTCTAAATAAGAATTTTCGTAGAGGCTTCATCATAGACAATTATTTTTTTTGTTCGATAGAGGACATCCACTTCTAGAGTGTTACATACAGTCTTTTTTTAAATTTTTGGTTTTGTTGCGGGGGAGAGAAGGCTTAGAAGTTCAATACCTCCCCAAAACCCGTAGAAAACATTAGCAATTTTCCAGAGATCCTTTTTTAATAAAAAAAAGAAAACCTAATTTGAAAAAAGGGCTCTGTAACGCCCTAGAGCTGGATATACTCTTTCAATCAAAAAAAAAATTCTCTACAAGGAAGCGTTGTCGAGAATTCTTGTTTCGACTATTTGCAAAAGAGTGCTAAAACATAATTATTGTCGATTAAAAAAAGAATGGGCTGGGCCATTTTTGGAATAACTTTTGCTAGAAAGTAGCTAGAGAGCTCCGATTTTCACCATTTGAAAGAGGTGACTCGGGACATATTTTCATAAGCAAAACGTTTTCAGAAGAGTTTTTTTAAAACAGATTTTCTAGGAGGTCTTTGAAAAACTAGGCTGTATGCAACAGTTTTCCAATCGGATTGTATTGATTCTTTTTTACAAACCGATAGCCCAGGGTGTTCTCTTCAAGATAGGAGTCGAGCAAGATCTTGATTTTTCGCGGTTTGAGCCTTGCATCGGATTTCCTACGAGTCTCAGCACTGACACCCGGTGACTATTGGTAGGCTTGAAAATGGATGGACTATAGGTAATCGATCATGCTGAGTCTCGTGGTAATATTTGTTTTAGAAAAAGTTTTAAAAAGCTACTGAAAAGCGAGTTTTACGAAAAGTAGGATTTTCAGGCTATTTTCACCTAATATTAAAAAATTCATAACTCACTCAATTTTCAACTTCAAATTAACTGTCTTTTCTTTATCTTCTCTCACATTCAGAGAAGAGGGAGTTCAATTATAAAGTTCACAGTTGCTTTTGGTCCACCACGGTTGCTTCATAGTGATAATGGAAAGGAGTTTATTGCAAGAGTTACAATTGAATTAAAACAATTGTTTCTTTCATGGTCACACACAGATGCTCTAGCTTCTCAGCTAATCACTCCTTTTCGAGATTGTGATTATTCTTTAATTCAAGTTCCTTCTAATCCATCTAATACATCAGTGGGTGAGTATGGCTTATTACCTAGCAGGAGAAACTAAGAGCATGATTTTAGCACATATAATTAATTTTATGACTTTATCAGTTGTGATCTCTGATTTTCCCATTTTAGTTCCAGTTTTGCCTAAATTCTAATTTTTACTCACTTAGTCACACTTAGAATTCCAATTTTGCTCAGTCAAACTTAGAATTCTAATTTTGCCTAGACAAATTCGGAATTTGCCTGAATTCTAAGTTTGCCTACAACATATATATATATATATATATATATATATATATTGCTAATTTCATTATGTTAGTAAAAGATACGGTGAATTTCAAACTTATTTTCTATAGCTACTTCAATTTATTATGTAGCTATAAAACACACATACACACACATTGGCTTATGTCTCAAATATAGCCACTGTGAAAAAAATTAAATTTAGCAGCCAAAAATAATCAGAAATCATACTATTCAACTTTTGCTTCGTCATCATCTTTTTTCTCATCCACATCATCTGAAAATATCAATTATTATAGAAATCTCTTTCTAGACCATTTCAAAGTAACTCTTCAAAGGATAGATATAATAAATGTTAAATAATATTTAAATCATTACCTTTTTGTTGTCCAGGACGTTTATCTGGTTGAAGATCGAGTGCTAAAAGACGATCTCCTTCTCCTGTATCTAACCATCGGTCAACAGGAAATCTACATTTAAGAAAAATAAACAATATGGTAAGAAAGAAAGAATATGTTATCAGTCAATATTTACTTGTATGTTTCGTTACGAGGTACAATACAAACTTCAATCCAGTCTAAATACCATCCGGCGCCAATTCCTAACATGAATAATTGTTAAATATAATTCATTTCAAGATATAATCTCTTGTTAAATAACGTTACACTACCTGTTCCATCGTGCTCAATACGAATATTTTTTATCTATAACAAAACAAACCAAATAATGATGACTAATTTAGTTTTTCTCCTTTTTGAATGTAAATATTGACATACTTTTGATACATCTAATTCATTGAATTGAAATTCATCTTTCGATCCTGATTTAAATAAATCTAGTTTTTTATCAACAGATTCTCTTAATTGTAAACGTTCTACTTTCGCTTCGTCACCATATAGACTTATATAAACATTGGCATCTAACAAAAATTAAATAATTCATTTTTTTAAATAGAATAATAACAAAATATCAGTTCTCTTACCAGTGCCCGCACCAGTCTTATCACCCGTTTTTACTGTTATTTTATATTCTATACCTATATCAAATATCAAACTCATATAATCAGAAATTTTAAGTTATGATCTAAAAAATTTACCTGATTTTTCCGGTTTTGGTTCCTCTAAAATAAAAAAAATTCAGATTAATCTGACTTAAAATCTATTTTCAATAGGGGATAATGAAAGCAAGCACATATATCCCCCTCCCGATAGAAAGGAATAACAAGAGCAATTTATATTGAGAAAAGGCAAGACATTTATAGTATAGCAGCATATATAATCGTTTGCATATAATGATCAATACAAACCATCAGAATCTTTATCAAAAAACTCATCATATTCGACTCCTTCAACTGTTTCTTCTTTTTTTAATTCCTCTTCTGAGAGTGAAAAATGATCATATATTAATTAAAATAGACTTATATAAATTTCTTGATACATACCAACTTTATTTGTTGGTTTTTTATTTGGTTCTAAATCTAGACTTATTCTCTTGTCACCTTCACTTTCATCCAACCAACGATCCACAGGAAAACTTAATAGAAAATAAAGATTTATAAAATAAATAGAATATATTTTGTCGTTGTTTTTTTTCTTACTTGTATGTTTCATTTCTAGCTGGTAATTTAACTGAGATATTATCCAAGTACCAACCAGATCCCGTTGAGGTGCCATCATGTTGAATATTAATTTTTTTTAACTATAAAAGATAGATTTAATTTATTTTTAATTGTACAAGATAGAACTTATCATTCTAAATAAGAATTTCATTACTTACTTTTCCAATATCAATATCTGTAAAATAGAATTCATCTTTTTGACCCTTTTCAAATGGATCTTTGTCACTTTCAGGCTTTTTTAATTGATGTTTAAGTATGTTATTTTTATCACCATACAACGAAAGAAATACGTTTGCGTCAGTACCAGATGAACGTTCATTACCCGTTTGAACAGATATTTCATATTCAATCACTAATGAAAAATAAAATAAAATTGCATGAATGAATGAAAACTACAGATTATTACCTTTTTCTGTTTCATTAGGTCTTTGATTTGGTAGAAGTTCAAAACTTGTCAATTTGTCTCCATCAGTTTGACTTAGCCAACGGTCAACAGGAAAGCTATGAAAAATAAATGAATTATTCAATAATTTGTAAAGTTTAAATAATTTGGTTAGTTTCATTTCTTACTTACAAATATCGTTTTGGGGGAGCCGATGTAACAGTAATTGATACAGAAGTGCAAAACCATCCACTCAAAGCATTTTCTCCATCTTGACTCAAATTAATTTTTTTAATCTAAAAATATAACCATAGTTTTTAAAATTTCTTTATAATAAACTATTATTAACAAAAATACTCACTTCTCCAACATCTGGCAATTGAAATCGAAATACATCTTTTGATCCTTTTTCGAACGGATTTTTATTTGTTTCTGATGTTTCCAAATTAATTTTATCTGTTGAACCCTTTTCACCTATTATTATCAAAGATACTTTTGCGTCTGTTCCAGCTAGTTGAACCTTGCCAGTTTCAACTTTGATGACATATTCAACATCTAATAAATAATTAAATAATTTGGTTAATGCAATATCTTACAACTAATGAAGTAAAAAAAATCAATTATTTACTTTTTTCTACCGATGGTTGTTTCTTATTTTTATCACTAGTTTTCTCGCTAGTTTTGTCGCTGGTTTTATCGCTAGGTTTATCACTAGTTTTGTCGCTAGTTTTGTCGCTAGTTTTATCGCTAGGTTTATCACTAGTTTTATCGCCAGGTTTTGTCGCTCGATCATCTTTCTTTTTATCTTTTGAATCTGATATTCTTGATGATGGTGGAACACTACTGACATCGGATTTTTTTCCATTTGGCTGATCTTTAGATGCAGGTGTTTTTCCTATTTGAAAAAATTTCAAACATATTTATTTGATGTAGACATTACTGAATAATGTAGGAGTTGATTTACTTTTTTCTGCATTTGGTCCTCGAACAACGACTGCTGGTGATACAATGGCTGTAATAAAAATACAGATATTTACACTTAATTTCAATAGTCATATAGGAACGGAGGCTGGAATTAAGATCATTAGAAGCACTGGCGGGCTGCCAGCAGGGCAATTGTCCCTCCTGGGAAAAAAATATTAAGGGCAATAAGCAGCGATTGCTCTGTCAAGAATTATATTTCACAGCAGAGTATGTGTCCGACGTTCAAATAAAGAGTCCAAGAGTAATTCTTGATAGAAAAATTTGATAGGCTTTAAACGAAGAAAAAGTGTGTTAGCACGGACAAAAATTGTAAAGGGAAGCACGATTGTGTATACACTACTCTAAAAAATGTATTGCCCTCCCCTAAAAATATTTTCCCGGTCCACCCATGATCATTAGTGAATTTTTTTATTCATATATTTTTAATGAAATAACGAGTTTTGCTAATCTAGTACATTCTGTTGTGGGCACAGAAAAATAGGATGTTTAGCACTATAAATTTGAAAGAAGAAAAGTCCATGTTTTTTTTTTTCTCACGAATTCTACTCTGAAACGTACACAAAAGTCTGTTACATCAGTGAGTGAAGTCCGCGAGACATCCAAGAAACGTAGAAGTTGCCAGTTGTAGGCTTTTTGGGAGTTTAGAATGAATGACAGTCTATATTCATTTTCTGTGCTTGACTCATTTAAAAAACATGCAAACATACTTCCTTCCTGAAATAGATCGATTGTGTGTGGAGTCGCACTGTCAATATTCTGATTGAATGGAAATCTAAATAGAACAATATATTTGCCCGCATTTGCACATAATATCGATATTTGAAATAATTACTTGTGTTTTGACTTTCGTTTTAGATCGTGTATTTCTATACTGTCTAGCCACCACGATTGAATATTCGCACATGTTAATGTGACTTTTGTAATCTGAACAATAAACACAACATATTTGAAGCAACAAAATTCACTTCTCATTTTACCTTTCCAGCATCCGATGCTTTTTTCTTTATTGTTTCCGTTTTTGAATGATTAAATTTGATTGCTTCTTCATTTTCATTTCTCAATTCAATTTGTCCTGAACTACCGTTATCACCATAGATACTCAATTTGACAAGTCCATCTTCATTTTCATAGGCAATATTGTCATTACTCTTTACTTTAATTTCATAGGTGATTTCTACAGACAGAAAGATTTTGTTTATGGCATTTTGGTTACAAGTAGCCTTTGATCATACCTTCTCGATCTGGTACAGCTAAAACATACAAAAAGATCATCATTCAAAAATCATTACTAACACACACACACATCCTATTCAAGATTAAAGAGCATAAAATCTTTTGAATGTATAGTGCAACTAGAAGGTTTTGTACATAACGACGGATCAATAAATTATCTTATTTTTATTCTGTATCTGTTTCTCCAAGAGAGCACTGAAAAACCTCAATATTATTTTCGTTATATTTCTCAGTTTATCATCAACTTACAATCAGCAGCGCCTTTTGCAATTTTTTCTTTAACTTCTTTTACAGCACGTTCGATTGCTCGTTCAGCCGCAACATCGTCTAAAAGAGATATGAAAATATTATCAGGGAGTAAAAAATCTGAAACTCTGAAACAAAAGAAAAGAAAAAGAGGCAAAATTTTTGCAATGTAATGCAAAAGAAATACAAACATCAAAAATGTACACATTGTATTGTCAGTTTACACCGTACCATCGAACTTACAGACAGGAATTTATAGTTAAATGTACGCAAAAAATAGGCGGAACATTTTTACATTCAAATATTCTCTTTTAACTATAAAGAAACTTTAGAAAATACAAGATTGTATATAAACATGCATGCACACATAATAAAAACGGGCACTGATAAAGGAATATCATGCGACATTGTGCCATTATTTCCTACTTAAGAACAGTTTAGTGATAAACAAAAGAAAGAGACTTTTTTTTACACGCAACATTCACATGCAACAATATCAAACAGAGTAGACTCAAGAAAATCTTTTTACACTTTTTTGGCATGCACATTTTTTCTGGTAGTAGAAATGGATATCGTCATTGACAACAATGAACTTACTTGGAGATGTTTTAACTTCTAGAATTATGTTGATTAAGCGATAAACTATCTATTTTCATGTACTAAAAATTAAATAAAACTTACTTTGATCCTTTGCTAATACCAACGCTTCATCAAACGTTTTTTCTGCTTCACGATATTGTCTTAATTTTGTTTGACTATGTGCAACAAGTACTTTGGCATTTAATTGCCATACTGGATCACTCACTTCTACAGCTTCAGTAAATGAACGGTTACCATAAGCTTGAGATCGTTCGTAGTCACCTAAATAAACAGATTTTTTGACTTAAATTTCGATAACAGTATCAATAGTGATTATATACCTAAACCAAAATGACATTGTCCTATTTCATGAAAGAGCCATGCTTTCTCTAATGGTGATGTGGCTAACGGTATTTTTCTTTCCCATACTTGTATAGCTTGAGCAAATTGACCACTACGTGCATATACACGACCAAGATTATCCAAAGCACGTGATTGACGATCTTCAAATCCTCTAAAATTTTAGTGGTAATTGTGCAGTTATTTGACTAATAAAATAATTATGATATACCTTGTTTCGGAAAGTTTTAAATCTTTGTTATGATGATCTAATGATTTTGCGTAATCACCTAATTCTAGATAAGCATTACCGAGACGACTTTGTACATCGGCTAAAACCGACCATTTTTCTGTATATTTTCGTTCATCTAATCGTTCACTATATTCTTGTAGTTTATGTGCACGACGTTGAGCATCACGAAATTGATCCATATTTTGCACTAAAATCATATAACTTATCGTAATTCTTATCAATAAAATTGAATATTTTCTTATTTACAATCATCGATTGCTTCCAGTTCACGTCGGATATGTTTTAATGGTTCATCATCGCCACCTTGACGTTTAACCATTTTGGGTCGCGCATATAACGGTTGTTGTTGACGCCAAAAGTCTGTACGACTATCTAGATAGTCTAAACCGTCACTAGCCAATTGATAAATAGCATCGCCAGATTTTGTATTCTGTTTTGTTACAGCTATTATAAACAACAACAACTCTGAAAGAAGTTCATAATCTTCATTTTTTTGGATACTTACTATTATCGTTAATCAAACTTTCTAAATAAGCGCGATCAGCATATAAATCACCTAATAGTTGTTTTGTTGTCTTTGGATTAGATACTGTTTGACGTGGTTTTCGTTGAATAGTTGTCTCTTTTTTCTGAGATGGTCGAATATAGCCAACTGGTTGCTTCTTTTTCTATTAAAAATACAAATAATAAATAGAATTTTATAACCAAAAATATCATAGAAGTTACGATAACACTTGATAAATATGAACGATAGATTTTAATAAAAATTGAACTTAATAATAGCGTTAAAGAAAATGTTCGAAAACCTAATAATAGAAAATTTATTTTCCTATATAGAAAATAATATGTTATTATAAACTGTCATATTTATTTTTAAATAGCAGATAATGATTCTGTTAACAAGTAGATTGTTCGTAGCAGAAGTTGATTATTTTAAACAATTATTGAAGTATTTAAATGCATTCAAAGTTAAATAAATTTTCAGTAACAATCAGTACCATGCCGAGAGAAAAAAGCAAAAGAAAAGATTTGGAAGAAAGTAACACAAAATGAGCTTTCTCGCGAAAAATTCAAGCCAAAGCATAATGCGTTGTATCGAAATCTAATAGAGTCGATAGGGAAATAAACATCTCAGAAAAAAAGGCATCTAACTTGATTCAGATTTTTTTTTCTCTAGTGTAGAGATGGTATTACCCTTCACATATCTCTGGCCCTCACGCAACGGACAATAATCAAGTTTTTTGCGATATGATTATCATTTCTCTAAACCAACTGAGAGGTTTTCTCTATCTAACTGATTTAAATTAATAAACTCTGATAAAGTTTTTTAGCCAATTGCAGCGAATAGAAGAGCTTAATTATCAGATTCGACAAAGGCACATAAAATATTTATATAAGCTAGAGGACCTGAACGTTATTAGATCAAATCTTGTTTATAAACAAACTTTCTTTAGAAAGTTTTCGTTTAAAAACACTTAAAATTGTTAGTATAACAAAAAAAAAAATAATATTTCAGTACACGTGCATTCGAATTTCATTCAAATAAGAATACATAATCAAAAAGTGATTTGGATATCACACATTTGCATTAGATAGACACACATAAATTTCGCAATCAACAAACTCTCTCTCTCTTTCACCTTTTTCGATTCGTCCTGAAAACATAATTTTATTATAATCGAAAGATTTGTCAGTTAAATGTCACAATACAATTACTAAGAAAAATTCTAAGTATACCTCGTCATTTTTGTAAAAATAGGATAGATCGCCACTGGCTTCAAGTTTAACACGATTTGGATCTAAAAGAGACAAAACAATAAACAATGTCCAATAAACTACTTCTTATAGATTCTATTATCATCTCGCTTACCACCAACACTATTATCGATTGCTTCTTGAGCTTTATTTATTCCTAGTTGAAATTCTTTTAAATCTCCACGTAATTTTTTACCACGATGATAAAACATTAAGGCTAGTTCAAATTCACCAGTTGCATAGAGTGCTTCGGCTTTCTGATATAAACCCTGAAAATAAAACAAAAATTATTGACTAAAAATAATTCATATAAGATAATTAAATGTATATCTACTTTTGAGTATTCTTTATTTCGTTTTAACGACTCTTCAGCATCTTGTAATGCTAAGTCATTTTTGCCAATTTTTAAATAGCATGCTGAACGAGCTACTAATCCTTGAAGACGATCATTTGTATCCTTTGGACTAGATTTGTCATCATCAGGCGGGAGGAGATCAAGAGCCTAAATAAAAATATTTATTAGAAAAAGCAATGTACTATGCTAAATATTTTTAGGAGTAATGCTTACTTCTGTATAACATTGGACAGCTTTTGTATATAGTTTATCACGTGAAAACTTTTCACCTTCGCCCATTAATGCTCCGAAACTTTTAACCGGACCCTTCGTTTCCGATGAAATACTAATTTCATCGTCTTTTTTCACCATTTCTCGAACGATTCAATATAAAATAGATAAGATGTCGGCTGACAATGAGAATCTTTTAGTTAACTGTATAAAAAAAGTACATTTGATACTTTTTGACAATAAGGAGGTTTCAATATGTCGCTACTTCATCTTTCAAACCTTTCATTAACAGGACGAATCCTTTATTTTATGCTCTTCTATTGCGCCAAAAAAATTGCAATTGAGCGAATGAAAGTTACAAAGAAATGCACACGCAAATATTAAAGTTTCAGAAATGTGTTTTGCTTTTTATGTTCTTGCTACCGTTACTAAGATACCTACAGAACAGTACGCTCTATAGTCTACAGTAGTAGATATCTCATCAATGTTAGCAGAAGTAAAAAAAAGAAAAATAGATTCGAAAATTTTCATTTGTGTCACACTTTCTCTGAAACTTTCATTGAATTAATCGGATTTTTCAACAACCGAGGAACATACTATTTTTCTTTTTCAGACTGATCGTTCATCCTCATTTATGGACAAGAATATAGAAAAATGAAAAAAAAACGGTGTTATGCTTAGGGGAAAAATTGTTTCGAACTGTGTCTACATTTTTCTACAAGTATTGAAGAGTTGTTTTCTGAGTAACAGGGAAACAGCTGAAACCACTGTCCATTTCCAAAATATGCACCAAGTTACATCCTCCATACAAAACCATAGTTTTATTAATAAATAGGTAACTTAAACGGGATTACATTTAGTTTTTTTGAAAGATCATTGTGATTGGCGATAGAGTTAACGATTCGAAATGCTTTGAATGAAAAATGCTCTGCAGTTGACTCGATTATTTAATTTACTTTTCCTTGAGTTTTAAGTCTCACATATGTGATTAAAAAAAAATATGAATGTAAATGAAGAAGAAAATGCTCCCATAATCAATAAATTATCGTCGATTATCGAATCTGGATTCATCAAGTGTATCGTCTATATATCTTCATAAGAAACATCATATATCGAATGATTTTCGTTATCCCAATCGTCAACACTTAAAACAATATGTTACTGTTGGTGTTGAAAATGGCAATGGTTCATCTTATATTTCGTCATCGTCTAACAATATTTCCGTTAACATACCAATGTATACTCAGTTATCACCATCAAACGATAATCTAATACCATTGTGGTCATCGAATGAGGGAGAAAATGCAGATGAGAACAACAATAGTCTAACTTTAAACACAAATAATTATCGTTTAAAAAATGATGAATGGTTAATAAGCGATATAAATAATGGTTTTATTCGTTTATATGATCCAATTCTATGTGGTAATAACAATTTTCAACGATCAAAATTAATTCCGTGTACAATCTGGACAACGGTTGAACAAATTTGTTCTCGATTAAATCGTCAGTTGAATAGTCAAACTTGGTATGTTCAATACAATGGAGATAGATTAAAACATTTAAACTCATATGATAAACCATTATTTATTCAATATGAATATTTATTATCTATTGGCTTTAACAATATTAAACGAATACAACAAGAAGGACAAAAACATGATCTAGGATATTTAATAAGATTTTTGACAGGTACTAGTCTTTTAACAAAAACAGTATTTCTCCTTGAAAATCACAGAGTAGGAAGGTCATTAGCTATTTTTTTGAAAAAAAGTGTTTGTCAAATTTAATTTAGACATTATTTACTATATTTATTTTATTTAGGTCGTCTAATATTTGATGAAAAATTACAAGAGAATAATCTATCAACGTATGTTTGGATTCGAAAAGGAAAATTTAGGCGAAAATGGTTTAAACGAAAATGTATAATATCAAATTGTCGACTCACAATATATCCTGGTTGGACAAATTATAATAATAAAAATGTTTTCCTATTAATGTATGTGTTGTTTTATTCTTTAAGATGCCAATACAAATCCATTTGTTGTTGAACTAAATCGTGCAAATGTTGAAGAAGTTCGTTTAAAAGAAAAACCTTATTGTTTAAAGTTGTCTGTAGATGGTCATGGATCATTGTATATGGCATTAAATAACGATGAAGAATATAGCCAATGGTTAAAACGAATGCGGAAAGTATGTTTAATTTATTCGATATTAATATAATTTTCAATTTTTTTTGTATTTTATTATAGACAACGAACAAAGTGATAGATATAGCTGATTATTCGTCTAGTCATCTAGAATTAATACCACAAAATTTATTTATAAATCAGGCATTATCTGTCTTAAATCTTAGACATAATAATTTAAGATTAAGACAAACAGAAGAATATCAATATACTGTGGGTAGGTTTAAAGTTAGTTACGTTAAAAAAGAGCATAAATTAAATTATGTTTTATTTTGAATTAGGCTGGTTAGACGATATATGTCGTTTTCAAAATTTGGTTAGTTTAAATTTGGCTGATAATGAATTAAAACAATTTCCATTAGTTATTTGTGATTTACATCGATTAGTTGAGCTTAATTTAGCAAGTAATCGAATAACAACAATTGCACCCGAAATTGAAAATTTACAATGGTAAGTGATAATGAAGTTTTATCATTGTTCAGATTATATACAATCGTATCTTTTCGTTCTAATTTTAGCTTGGAGTTACTTCATCTACAAAATAATTGTATTTATGTGTTGCCAATTGAAATAGAAAACTTAAAACGTTTAAAAGATATTTCACTGGCATTCAATTATTTTAAAGAGATTCCAATTTCATTAGCAAAATTAACCCATATTCGTTGTTCTCATGTCACATCATTGTTTCTAGCCGGAAATCATATTAAAAAAATCACTTTACAAGCAATAAAACAGTGAGAAAAACGTTTTTCAATGAACTAAAATAGTCGTATTGAAGATACACTCCTGTACAAAATCATAGGAATATTTGTTTTTAACGGTTTCTGCCCGATCGTAATTGTCAGAACAAATCCGATAAGAAATTTCATTAACTGGAAGAGTTTTGAATCAAGAACGACGTGAAAGTGTACTAAAATTTGCTAATATTCGATCTCTAGAAAATCAGAATTTGAGGAAATGAAATGTTTGAATAAACTTTTTGCACACAACTTACGAGGGAACCTCACCAACTGATATCCTCTGTTTGATCTCATACTCTGTTCATAGGTAGGACTCATAGTGTAGATAAAAACTCTAAAAGGATTCATCCCCTCGACTCTTGAAGAAGTTTTTCAGAAACTCTAAAAAATAACCAAAACCTTTTCTTAGTGAGACATGATTGTAGCCCGCACATTTCTGATTAAAATCTCCCAGCTTTACATGGCCTTTCTTCGCAAACTTATAGAATTTACAAGAAAAGCCCTAAATGTTTATTGTCAGCTCAAAGCTACAGAAATAAGAAGAAATTAATTTAGGGCTTTTCTTGTAAATTCTATAAGTTTGCGAAGAAAGGTCATGTAGAGCTGGGAGATGTCTCATTTTAATCAGAAATGTGCGGGCTACAATCATGTCTCACTAAGAAAAGGTTTTGGTTATTTTTTAGAGTTTCTGAAAAACTGGTTTTCCAGAAAAACAGGTCTTCAAGAGTCGAGGGGATGAATCCTTTTAGAGTTTTTATCTACACTATGAGTCCTACCTATGAACAGAGTATGAGGTCAAACAGAGGGTATCAGTTGGTGAGGTTCCCTCGTTAGTCGTATAGAACAAAAAGAAAAAAGCATTTTTTTTTGTTGTTTTCCTGCTGATTTTGATGGGCTGAGATCTTTCTGAGAAAAACGTTTGTTCTATCCGACTGGGTTGTGTACAAAGAGCAGAGCTGCAGAATCCTCTGTCTGTTTGCTTCGACAGTCGTCGGAGGAAAACTTATTGATGCTGGGAAATTTTTTGAAAAATTAGAACTTTTTTTTGCAAATATATTGCAAAAAGAAATTCTGTTCGTGGATTACGTCGGAGAATTTTTTGAAAAACTTTTTCTATCAAGAAAAATTTTCTAATCTCACAGGCAGATTCTGCATCTCCGACAAAAAGTTTCCTGTTGAATCGAATATCAGCAAATTTTTGTAGCATTTACACGTCCCCCAAGCAAAATTGACCTATGGAGAAAATCTAGATACATTTCGGCAAGTTATCATCTAGATTACTAGTTAGAAACGGAACTTTTAACTAGATGTGTCTACACGTGCAACTAGCAATAGTTAAAACGATCAATTATCGGGTGATAAGTCAATAGTTGCAACTGAGGAGAAATCTGACAATCGCCCGATTACTAGATTTTCACTGTCTTTACTAAATAATTACAATCGAGTAAAAATCCAGTAATCTAGACGAATCGGGCAATACTAGATGTTTTTTTATGCTTGATCGTTTCTGATTTAAAATTCTTCGAGCTAATGAAATATTCCCTTTTGGATTTATTCTGGCAATTACGATCGGGGAGAAATCGTCAAAAATAAATCGTTTTTATAGTTTTGCATAGAATTGTAGATATTTGTGTAGAAAAAAATGATGAGAGTATAGTTTTAGGTTATTATTTGTGTTTATCTTTATTTTTTCTTAGTCTTGAATATTGTCGTCAAATTGATTTTCGTATGAATTCGTTAAAATTAAATGATAATGAACAATTATTGATGAATAATTTATTCCATTTGACTCATCTTGATTTATCGAACAATCAGATAGTTAGCCTTGATTTAAGATCATTGATTGCATTACAACATATACGATGTTCAAGAAATCAAATGGAACAACTAACTCTCGCTGGACATTCATTAAGACGTATTCATGTATCTCACAACAGTAAGTTAATAAATACGATTATTGACTTAACTTTCTAACAAAATCAAATTAACTTACACTAATATCTACTTAGGGCAATCCAAAAGTAGTGTCGTCACTATCTTATTTCCTTATAGTAAGTTCAAGGAAATTTTCGTTTTTGATGTAGTGATACAGGAAAGAATGCTCTATTTTTCTATGCTATTTGATCATACTTCAACTAATATTATAATAATAAAATTTCGATAAGATCTGTTTTGTTTGTATGTGTCCCGGTAGCATGAACGCTGATTTTAAAAAAAGACGGATGAGTATTTTTTGAATAACTTTTGATAAAAACAAGAGAGAGAGCTGTGGTCTTCACCGCTGGAAAGAGGAGATGATGACACATCGAATCATATATGACAGGGTTTCCTGACCTATTTTTTGTCAGGTTTTCAATTTACCTTTTTAACAGCAAACGTATCTGGTAAGGTGCTAACAGTGAATTTTCAATTATCAAGTACAGATTCAAACCACTAATCGAAGATCTGGAAACTGCGGAAGGCTGAGATGAATAATATGTATGCTAGTCCACCCTCTAATACGATTTTCTACCAATTTTTGTGAAAAAAGTTCACTTTTGTTCTTTTTCCTTTTATCATAAAAAAAACATTTTTTCGACAGTTAGAAAATTGAATAAAAATGTTTTTAGAAATCAATATTAGAAAAATCTGTAATACACGATTGGATGCGTCACCATCCCCTTTTTTCAGCGATGAAAAACGCAGCTCTCTCTCTTGTTTCTATCAAAAGTTATTCAAAAAATACTCCTCTCGCGTTCATGCTACCAGGACACATGCAGACAAAACAGATCTTATCGAAATTTTATTATTATAATATTAGTTGAAGTATGATCAAATAGCATAGAAAAATAGAACATTCTTTTCTCTATCACTGCATAAAAAAAGAAAATTTCTTTGAGCTTATTATAAGGAAATAAGATAGTAACGACACTACTTTTGGATTACCCTAAGTAGTACGCTCTTCTGTAGAGGAAATAATGACTCTTTTGTTTTAGAATTGAAAACCATTCAAATGATTGTTAGTCCCACTCATCTTATTTATCTTGATATCAGCTCGTTCGTATTTTTTTCTTGTAAATTTCTTCTCAATATTGATTATCTTTCTTCTATTTATTTAGAAATCATTTTCATAGTTTACCAGAATGGTTAAATGACGAAACAGAAATGTTAGAACGTCTTATTGCTGATCATAATCGTCTTGCTTTGCTACCAAATAAGTAATTAATTTATAAAAAGTTTAATTTTGAATAATAAAAAATATATTAACTTTTTTTTTAATTTAGATTATTTACTTCCAGTAAACATTTACGTTATGTTCGTCTTGATCATAATTGTTTACTTTGTTTACCTGATCGAATAACAAATTGTTGTATTGAAACATTACTATTGCATCATAATAGAATTGAAGTATTACCAATTAATATGTTGAAACATATGCAAAGGTATATCTTTATTTCTCTTAATATCTTTTCTTTTTTTTAATAATTTTGAACTTATTTTTTAATATCTTATAGACTTCGTATATTGAATTTAAGCAATAATCAATTGTCCACATTACCTTTTGCAAATGATAGATCTGACTTAAATAAGTTACAAGAACTTTATTTGACATGCAACGATCTAAAAGATGATATATGTCATACACTATCTCGTTTTGAACGATTAAAAATATTACATTTAGCTTATAATCGTTTAGAATATCTTGATGAAAGGTATTTTGTTTTATTAATCTTATTTATTCTTCAATAGAAATATATTTTTTCTCTTCAGTGCCTTATCTAAACTGATATCATTAACTGAATTAAATTTATCCGGTAATTTATTAAAATTATTACCCATGGAAGCATTAAATAAAATGGAAAATTTAGAAATATTATGTGCTCATTCCAATAAATTAGAAATTCTACCGGATTTTAGAAAATTAAATTTATTAAAAGTAGGTAAACATTTTTTCTTTTATCTTGTTTTGCGCTGAACACTATTTTTCTGCTATGATATTTATCGATTCATCTCTGAAAAAGTCTTACTGCCACTTTTCACACGTTTTATTAATTTTCACTACTATTTTTATTTCACGAAACAATACAAATTTACAAAGTACTCTTCTTCATCTTTTTATCTCCAAGAAAAAAAATATCACTAATACATTTTAAGCTGTAGACATTTTAGGACAAATAATATTCGATGATAATATACACAACGCTTATTGATGCTTCAAAATATCAAGATTTTACCGTAGAGAGATGACTTACACGTATTTTGTTTACACATCATATGACTTAAGATGATGCAGTAGTTGAATATTATACGTCTATTCGACGTATGATAATGTAAAAATGAATCTTGACGCATTAATGGTCGTAAATTCCTTTTAAGTTTACATTTTTCTACTAGAACATTATTGATAAAATCGTTTGTGTCATGTTTCGACAACTAGAGTGAGATTTTTATTTACACTTTGAATAAATGAATATAATTAATAGAAGAAAAATAGTTTTTAGTCTATCTCAATCTTTTTTCAGAGTTTACTATTATTGTTAAATATTATCCAGATTAGAAACGGGTAAAAATGTACACACATATTGAAAATGAGCGCATGCTAATAAATAATTATCTATAGCTTTGATTTCATGTTTTGTAATACGCTCATATTTATTTTTAATGTTCTTTTGTTATTAATGATTTTGCTCAATGAAATCTGTGCATGTTGATTAAAATTGAGAATGTACAAAAACTGAATATTATTGTTTTGTTTTTTTTGTATTCATTTACTATTATATTTTTTCCTATTAAGTTGGGTGTTTGTTGTTTGTGGCTTATTTCGTATGTGGGTGTACTGCATGGTTAATTTATGCTTATTATTTAATTTTTCGTCTGCTTTCAATATGTACATTATATACATATATTGACTTTTATTTATATTTTGTATACGAAATAGTTGTTCTCTCTTTAGGTACTTGATCTCAGTTTCAATCAAATCAAAATTAATACAATCGAAAATTTATTTCCATCATCGTTAACTGTATTGGATTTAGCTTGTAATAAAGAAATTAATATTGAAAAACAAAGTCTTGAAAATTTAAGGTTTTTAAATAAAATTTAGTTCTTTTTTTGTGTATATATTATTATATTATTTTACTTTTTAGCGATAAAATCGTTTCACTCGTCAATGTTTCATCATCGCCACTTATATTAAATAATAATTTTGGCTATTTACCGTGGTCTGTTGGATTTGCACAAAGTTCCGGTATTCGATATAGGTAACACATTTTTTTTTATACTTCTTAATTTAGAAATGTCAATATTATTGATATTTAACACTAATTAAATGTTTTAATCTTCAGACTTTCAATAACAACAGTGAACGAAACAAATTTTCATTATTCATCACATGAAGCATTATTTGCCATGTTTGATGGTGGTCATAATAATGAAGTACCATTAATTTTACAGAATAAATTACCAGATGTCTTACATAGTGAATATGAACAATGTGAACAAGCAAATATTTATTTAAAACATACGTTTCTCACATTACAAAAGTATGATATTAGTCTATTCTGTTCCATTTGTAGATCAGAAGAAAGACATCGATAAAGTCGAACAGATTTGAATTTATTGATTTTAGTTCGTAGAAAGTGTACTTAACGTTAGCCTGATTGACGTTAAGCTTGCCCGTTTTTTTTTCCTATTCAACCCTTTATGCTCGATTATCTCTTCCAGAAGACATCACCATAACTGCTAGAAAAAAGTAGTGCAGCGCTAAATCAAAACGTTTTCAATCGGATTTTTTTTCAGCGTAAGCTAACACTCTTTAAGCTAATAACAAAAAAGTTTTCATCAAATCTAAACCAAAGTATACACGTCTCAAGTTTGATTTGCATGATTAGTTGTCGGGCGTAAAGGATTATATTTATATTAGGAAACGTCACTTGTGTATCTTTAGACGCTTGAAAACAACTGGTCAACGTTTGGGTGCTGCAGCAACAGTTATCCATATTCGTCCATTATCTTCTCATTTAACAAATGAACAAGCGAACATCAACAACAATAATAATAATAATAATAATAATAGTAATTATTCATCAACAACAACTACTTCAACTGTTTCTTCTTCTTCCTCGTCAAATGATTATCGTTTCGAATTAAATGTGGCTAATGTTGGTCATTGTGAAGCGGTTTTATGTCGTTCGGGTGTCGTACATCCGTTAACTCGACGTTTTACATTACCAAATGATCAAAAAGAATGTAAAAGAATTCGTAAAACAAACACAATTATTAATGACGATAATTTAATAAATGCAGTTACAACACAAAGTCGAATGCTCGGTTGTACATTTTTATATCCTGCAATTATACCCAATCCAAATATATCATCATTTGTATTAGGAAAAACGGATGAATTTTTTATTATAGCAAATAATTTATTATGGCAGGTCAGTTTAAACGTCATTTCGTTATATTATCTTAAAAATATGATCATAACTAAACAAAATTAGTCAATGACTTGACCATTTAAGTGTAGTACTAACGACATTTTCTTCTTTTTTTTCTAGCACTTATCACATGATGAAGCTGTACGAGAAATTCGTCAAATTTCAAATCCAATATTAGCATCAAAACATTTGGTAGATTTAGCACAAAGTTACGGTGCAAAAGAGAATTTAGCTGCTTTAGTTGTACGCTTTCATTTCGATAAACAACAACAACAACAAATTCAGAAACCATTATTATCATCACCCATAGTTCTTTTTGATCATTTACAACAACGAGAACGACGAACATATTCAGCAAGTTCAAGTAAGAAGAAAAGAAAGATTTATGCAAAATATATTATAAGAAAAAAGGAAAGACAACGTCTCATTATATAAGGAGGAAACTGACTAGATGAAAGAATAGAATAATTAATGTTTCGAAAATAGAAACAATGAAAACAGTCTGGGTTTTTTTTATTTCAGAATACTGCAAGGAATATAAATATTCAGATTCTTTGTATTAATGTTACAGATTTAACAATAGAGATAAAATATTTGTATTGATAGAGATACTACTGATAAAATGTTTCCGAAAAAAATATATTTGACGTATTCTAGAACTTGATCATCTTATTAATTTTATCTGTAAAACTATGAAACGTTCAAAGTTTGTTTCATTATTCACATTATCAGCGTTATCGATTAGGGGGTGGAAATTCACCCCCTCGTTTGGATAAAGTTAGTCAAAAAATTTTGACTTATTCAGAAATTTTTGAAGAAATTTAAGTCGAGAAACTGTCTTTTATGCACCTGAGTAAGTGATTTTCTCTACCTTCTGAGTAATTCATTTATTTGCTGAGAAACTGGTTCTTACGCACCTGAGTAGGTGATTTTTAGGTACTTCGATGTTTTAATATTCGGATATTATGTGTTTTTTCTTTCTTTCTTACGCTGAAAAAGATACAGGCATGGTTTACGTTATCACCGTAATAACGTAAGTGTTAACGTTAAGAAGTAACTTTCTGTTAAGCATATCTGCTTCTTAGGTATTAAAGCACCTTGAATCGAAAAAAAAGGTGTAAAGCTAAACGTATAGCATAGAGGATAGAATTTCTGTAGTTAGAGACACGTTAGGCTAAACATGACGATTGCTCATATCAAATAATGTGCCTTTCTTATAGAATAATCACACTTATATTCATTTGTTTAAGGTTTCTGTCACTGTATTTTCCTTAAACAAGCATAAATACCCTTTTTTGAACTGGAAAAAAAAGATGACGTTGAGGTCGCATCAAAACACACGTTATTGAAGAACAATTCCTGAAGACTGTCAGTCTTCAATTAGCTTAAAACATGCAGTTAGTCAGAAAAAACTTCTAGTCAAACAATGCGTTCATTACTCAAGAAAAAACTTTAGTTACTCAATAGACTCTTCACCCCGCCACCAAAACTTCTATTGAAAATGTTGCACATTATTCTATTATTTTTCTTCTTCGGTAGGTGATCATTCATCAAAAACACAACAATTACCACAATATGCACAAAATATTCATGAACAACCTCCACTTGTATTACCCAGTTCCACTCTCTTTGAAACAGTTGGTTATCTAAGTGTTAATGAAATAACAGACGATGAAGGTGATGAAAAATCTTTAATAAATAAATATTTTTATGCTGATTCAACAAAAGATGATCAAACAACTACTACAATTTCATCGACAGATGCTCCAACATCCGGAAATGATTCAATTCGTACTCGTCATTTACATACTAAAGATCATGCAATGACAAATATTGGTCAATTAATTACATCATCATTATGTGAAACTCGATTTCCTACTATGATGGAAACAGAGAGTGATGAAGAAAAAAGTAAACATCATTATCGAAATAATCATTATTTTCATTTTCAATCCAATCAAAATTTTAATTTTCCCGCATTAAATCAACCTCAAACAATTAGAACTGTACCCAGTGAATTAACAATTGTTAGTGAAATAATTTCACCTTCACCACCACCAGTATTATCAAGAACAAGGAAAATTAAAAATCCATCTATTATTGATAGGTATAAATAATTGTTTTTTTGTGTCATCTTTCTTTGATCAATAATTATTTTTGAATTTTAGTGGTGTTACACGAAGTGGTCGATATCGAAAGAAAATAACAGGACCCATACGTCCTCCACTTGGCTATTCAAAACCACCACCCGATCTCAGTAGTGATGATGATTGTAACGATGATGAAATTGATTATTCACCAGTATTTACTCCAGGACAACGTCCTGTTGATGTAGGCCCACAAAATGAGATAAATGAATCAATTGAATTTGAACCAAATGAAAAATATCGTCAATATGTTGTACAAAATCATCGATTACGATCATTTGATCGAAATTCAACATTATTTGATTTATCATTATTAGAAAATATTCCAAGTGATAATGATACTGATGATGAAGATGATACTTATTCAGTATTAATCGATCCATTAAGTTTAAGTTATTCATCATCTACCAATAATTGTAACAATGAGAATCAACTTCGAAATTGTTATCCATCTTTATCTTCTACAACATGTTCAAATATTAATAGTACAATAACAACATCGACAGGAACAGAGACAACGAATAATAAAATAACGCGATTATAATATTTCTCTCTCTCTCTCTCTCTCTCTTTTTTCTCTCTCTCAAAAGTATTATTAACCTTTTGTTTATTATTTTTCTTATTACAACAGTTTTCTAGTATTTTTCACGTTCACATTTTGTATGTATTCTATTTTTTCGGGGCTTTGTCAAATTATCTTGTGTTTATTTTATATGGTGTTTTTCATACATCTCATTTGTTTTTGGTTTTTTTTTTAATACATTATTTATATTAAAAAATTATGTACAATGGTTTTTTTTTTTTTCTTTTTTCTCAACTAATAAGAAAACATTTTGAATTGATCTGTATGAATTAGTAAGACCGATATGATTCGGTTTCGTGATAGACGAAAGAAATTAATTGTACAATTAGAAAAATGATTGATTATTTTGTTGTTTTTCATTAAAATTATTTTGTCAATTTAGTATGTGTTATATTAATTGATATTTTAGTGTGAAAATAGCAAGATATTTTTATATAGCACATAAAACATTTCTTTTTGAGTCACTCCATTGAGCATGATATTTTATAGAATATTTTGCTATGGAAATGTCTTACTATCTTATCAATCACTATTTTGTCTTATTAAAAAGTTGTATGCCAATATTATTCATATAGCGGTATGAGCATCAATATTAACATTACCTTGTTGATTTGATCGATATCTGTAATTTGTTATAGGAAAAAAAAAATAAGTTTCATGAAAGTTAGTTGTTCTTTGGTACATGTTACATTCGTGAATGAGTTTGATAACAAATTAGTCAATGATTAGATGATTTTGCCAGTTTTTTTTTATGAACCAAAATTGGGTTTGTATTGCAAAAAAGCGTGAAGAAAAAAACAATTGAACTATACTAATCAACATAATCATCAAATTTCAGTTTTAAATTCTATGGACATGAACTGTTTTTTTTTGTTAATGATGATCAAATTTAATCCATTTTTTATATAAACTATCGTTAAATTGAATATCTCAAGAAAGTCTTAAGATATTTTATACAATTTTTTAGGTAAAAATGAAGTTTTTGCACATCTGTCATTAAATTTGTTTAGCCAAATATTTCTTCCTATGAGCTCTTATTGTTTATTGTATGAAAACCGAACGAGATATTCTAGAGAGTTGAGTAATAAGTTAATTTTTTCAGAGATTTCTAATATTTTAAGTATAGTTTAAAAACGGAACGAAATGAAACGTGTTGATCTTCGCATGAATTTTGAAGAGTACATTTCTCTCTACAAATTTCATATATCGTTCATCTCTCTATGGTGTCTCATTCAGTTTTTATAAGATAAACAAAACGAGCAAAAAATGGTCACACTCTGATACTTCTGGTAGCAGAGTCACACGATTGCTATGATCATTCAATTTAATTGCTTTTTCACTTTATTATAAAAGAAAATAGTTTTCATACTTGATTCTTTAGCACAAAATTTTAAGTATATACTTTTTATTGTTCCCTTTCGTAGTATTGATGTACTCAACCGTTATAAAAGCTAGTCTAAAAAATGAGAAACAGACACTGCTTATTAAAATATATTCCTATACTTGTTTTGTCTATTATAGATGGAACTTTTGAGTTTTTCACCAGGTAAAGTGTATGGTGTTCTCAAAGCTAAAATAACAACAGACAATGGTGAATATAAATCTAATCGAACTGGTATGAGTCATTATAATTTAATAACAACAGATGATCAAGAGAAAAATCCTGAACAGTATCAAGTTAATATTGATATACAATCATTGCATGAACCAAATGTTCACATATACTTTATTGATAATTATAAAAACTCATTATTAGAACAATTTTCTACATTAGATGATGGTTTTACACCATTGGAAAGTAACGCGGATACACTAGCATTAGACTATATACGTGAAAATTTATTTCCAATAAAAGATTTAACACAATCAACAGCATTGTCCGCTGACGAAATTGCTTCAGTTTTAGATAAATATTTAGAAAGTGATCCAAATATTATCGTTTTTGGAACAAAATATGATGATAAAACTAAATTGAGTAAAGAACATTATGGGAAAAAACGAGCATTGTATCAGAATAAACCGACAAAAGGTGTTGATGATGTTCATTTAAATCAAACAGTTGGAAAGAATAATGAAGATGAGTATCAGGATGGAGCGCTATTTGTTGAAACGGAACCAGGATCTTATACAGCTTTCTTTTTTGCATTCACTAATCAATGTGAATCACTGTCGACGATACCAGAAGCTGGTAACAGTGATGATTATACGTTGTAACTGATACAAGATGCAAAATGTATTCTTAATGAATACAAGTTGAATTTCATTTTCTTTGATATTCAACTACATTCTACATTTCTTTAGATTTTCTCCTTTCAATGGAACAGAATTCAAACTCTGATATTAAGAAGTTTGGTATACTATTTAGTATTCTCTACATCTATGATAATTATCTCACTTTGTCAGAAATCTCGTAATAGTTACGTGCAATTTCTATTTTTTTCAGTGTTATTATTTTATTTTTTTTGTAGGGTTATATTTTGTTGTTTTCTTTAAAGTAATTTATTTGTGAAAAATCTATTTTTTAAATATTTTTATCATGGACGCAAACGCATTTAAATGAGCCAACAATGGAATAGAATAGTATCACAAGTCAATAGTATTAGATAGCGAGAGATAGCCTAATTGAACGAATGGAACAATAGATCAAAATAACCATGATCGTACGAAAACTAAACAAACTTTCTGATTATTAGCTGATAAACTCAGAACTGTTGAATGTTATAGTACCAATTAAGTGAACAATCTAAACACTTATATTTATATATATGAGTGAATCGTATATTAATTGTACAATTGGTTGTTTAGTACCGTTTCTGCCATAAATCCGTAGTGGTTTATCGGATTCCTAAATTTTTTTTCTGTTTTACTCATCTCGTCAACTCTCACTACCGATCAAATTTTGAGCATTCTATGTTTTCAGGTGAGTGAGATACACGCATGAAAAAGCAGAAAAACGCGCTTTTATCTTGACTAGAATGAATAAAAACGCGATTTTCACATCAAAGACAGATGATAAAGAAAAAGCAGACCAGTGGATTGTGTAGAGCGCAAAATTCTCTATCCATCCATATTATTTACAATTTCGCTTCAGCACTTTGGTACAGATTCTTTTAGAGAATTAAGTTTTCCGTACAAATTGTAGGGAGACACCAAAATCTGTCTGACGGATTTAGGCAGCACTTAAGCGTAGAATTGATTCCACCATGAGATAGAGCATCAAAAACACTCCGGAAAACACACAAAAGTATTTTACTAAACGCCTATTAAGTGGTCCAAAAATGACTA
>CAJNOQ010000340.1:0-54223 GCA_905250885.1 Didymodactylos carnosus | reverse complement strand
AATTCGTTTCTGGGGGTTGAAAAACTGGGAAACACAACAAATTGCAAGTTTTTTTGCGCTTTAATTTTTCCAATATTAAAAATGATGGGGGCCAAAAATTAAAATAATATTATTTTTATAAAAAAAAAAAAAAAAAAAAAAACAATAAAAGAAAAGAAATTCATTAGGTTTTTTTCTTCTTCTTCCCTATGAACAAAAGAAAACGTTTTGATAACAATATTACTCTATATGTAAATAAATATATGTTTTTGTTATCTCATAGTTGTTTGGATGTTCGTTCGACGAAATGCTCTAGAGATCGAATGGAAAAATAAGCAAAAAAAAAAAAAGAAAAGAAGAATAAATTCTTTCTTTATCCAGATAATGAAATATACTCCTTCCTTATATAATTAAATCAATACGAATGTTGAATGATAAAATTGATACTATACGTATATTTCTGTCTATTCTTTAACAAGTATATTTACATAGAAATAGTAACAATAAAAGATTTCAAAAAATAATAATAATAATAATAATAATAATTTTTTCTATATTGACATGTTATTTTGGAATAAATTTACAAAGACAACAAAAATCTACAAATTTTTAAAATAAATTTTAGAATAATTTATCATATCTTCTAATGTATAAAATTCATCCATTTTATTATTCTCTTTCAATAAATCCACCTACATGCTCATCATTATTTTCATTTTTTTCTTTATCTGACACTTCAAGTTTATTGAGTTATCCCGTTGATTTAGTAATATTGACCTTAATCATTTCATTAACGGGAAATCGTTATATCGTATTCTTATATAGAAAAAAAGAGATAAAACCATCTGGAAATCAATTTTTTTTTGTCTATCTTTTTCTCTCTCTCTGTCTCTCTATAGTCATATGATAACTTTGAATTTATATTCGTTGTGTCTTTAGTTGTCATTATCATGTGATAGAGACGATGTTGATTGTTTATATTTCAACATACGTTGTCATTATCTTTGTGTTATTCTCTATTAGAGAGAATAATATTCCATAGTATTTTATTAACAGTTAGCATAAGACAGTTACACACCAAGATTCACTTGGTCAAAAAATAAAACAAAACAAAAAAATTGATGGAGGAATATCTTTGTTTATAAATTTATTTGCAAATTCTATTGTTATGAAAAATTGCACGAGACTTCTAACTGAAAAATAAGATTTAATTAAAAAAAGAAAAAATACATCCTACCTATTTTCAATTATTAAGAGAAGAAATATTTTAATTTTTTTTGTTTTGTGTTAATTTCATGTATTTATTTTTCTTCAATTTTAGGTACATTAATTTCGAGTTTTTCTGTATTTTGTTGTGGTAAACATGAATATGAAAAAAATATTTTGGCATTTTTCTACAATATCTTGGCAGCTATATTACAAATAGCAACAATATTTCTTATTGTCGGTTGGATATGGTCTATCCGATGGGGATTAATATTTATACAATTGGCAGGTGAGTGTAGATGAATTATCTGTCAGCACATTTCCGCCGTCATATATATATATATATGTGATATATATATATATATAAGAAAAATAATAATCAAACATACATTCACTATGTATATGCTTTCTAATTCTCTATTTCCTTTCTTCTATCTTCTATATATAGATGACGATTACTTGTAGTAAATCAGCTTTTGTTTTTTTTCCATGTTAGTTAAACAACGTCACGATCAATCAAAAAATTGATGTAGAGACAATTATTGTTTTTATGAAGATCTCGAAATTATTATAGTAGATTTCTTTTTCTTTCCTTTTTTTTTCTTCTTCTCTCTACTCTTCCTTCATTCAAGTATAAAAATTTTACTTTTTTTGAATAATATAAGTGTTAATTAAAAATATATTTTTTGACTTTTTTTTTTTTTTCTAACAAAAATCTCATTTTCTTTTTCTGAATCGGATTATTATATAACCTCCATACAATTATAGTTAGTTGTTGTATCGAGCTCGAAGGCAAAATGAGTTGTTAATATGAAATATTTCGCATGAGCAAACATATATAGATACACATACATAAAGTTTTTTTGACATTTTTGATCGACTAACATCTCTATTTATAATTCAGTTAATCTCATGAACGTTTAATTTATACAAATTTAACTATATATTCATTAAATTAGAAAAGTAATCGAACATCACTAAGATTTTGTACTAAAACTCTTTAGGAAAAAATATAATCGATGACATTTATCTAGTTTTCAACACATTAAATTTCTATTCAATTTTACTTGACAGAATTTTTCTTAATTAAAAACAAAAAAAGTTTTTGATTTTTCAGTCAATATTTCACAGTCCAATTCTTTTTTCTATTTTGTACAAGTCATTCTAATGGATGTTATATATTTTTTTCCTTCTTTTTAAAAAATACTGTGTATATAGAAGTTTTTCAGCTAGAATGAGCATCCAAATGACTATGAATTTAAACAATATAAGAAAAAAATCACAGAAGAAAAATAGAATTTATTTATTTAATTTTCTAGACAGTATGGAATACTTCTTAACTAAATATGACACAAATTTTTTTTGATTATCATTTTTTTTTTTGTTGTTTTAATTCATCATAAAATAATGAAGATATTTTTATTTTCTAGTACTAATGGTTGATGTTAACAGATATCATGTCTATGATCAACTATAGTATCTTGTCATAGGAGAGTGATATCTCTGTGTAATATTATGTCTTTCTCTTCATCTCAACTCTCCTGTTATATAGATAGATAGATAGAGAGAGAGAGAGAGAGAGAGAGATAAGAAGAAAGCGAACGGAGAGACTTAACTCATGCTTTATTTGATTGACGTTTTCCGTCAATAATCAAAATGAATTATACACATCTTTTTCCTTTTCTTTTACTAGAAAGGAAATGCACACCATCATTCTTAAACTAAATTTATTCCATATTCATATTTGTTAATTCTTTTTGGTTTGCATATGAATAAATTTTTGTTTTCTTTTTTGTTTTATTTTTTGTCGTCAGTAAGGAATAAAGCAGAATCTCCTGTTGTAGCATTTTTTTTTTTTTCTTCCTCAACAAACTTCACTACAATCTGTTTTTCTTATTTTCATAATGAAAAATGTTTTTTTGCAAATAAAAGAAAAATAAAACATAAGAAAACGCTTAGAAAATAAAAAAAAAAAGACAAGAATTTTGATAAATAAAAAAACAAAAGAAGATTGCAAAATTCTTTCAAAGTAATTAACGTTGTATTACTTACTTCAGTTAGCGATCTATCTAAAAAAAGAAAATCAAGTGTCTCTTCTTTTTTCTTTTTCTTTTTTTTTTCCTACCTAAGGCGTTAAAGTAGATTTATTTTAAAATCTATTATCCATTTCAATAATTATTCATAAAATAGATATTTTGATTCAAGCAATTTGAAAATTGTTAAATGTTCGAAAAAAAACAACAACTTATTATTATGTTTTTTTTTATTTTAATTTTAGAATCAAAAAATCCACATACACAAACGACACCATTTTATGTTAGACGTCAGAGTAGTGTTGATACACCAATGCATCAACCATTTCTTACTGGAATGATTATTCCACGAGTACCACCTGTTTTAGAAGATTCAAATGAACTTGAAGCCGTGTAATCCTTAAATTTAAGAAAATTCAAATTGTTAAAATTATTAAATATGATTTAATTTTAAACATAAATAATAATAAACAAAATCGAATATGTTAACAACTGTATTTCATTTTTAGGATACTAAGAGAAATCAAATAACTTATTATTGTTACTTTCGTATTGCAATACGTATACGCTGTGATAAGTTTATACTGAAAATATATTTATTTATTGTATATCGTTGTATTAGTCTTGAAAAATGTTGTTAGAAAAATAAAAATAAAAAAACTAGATATCACCTATTTATAATACAACGAATAACTGCAGTTTTACATTTTTTCTCACAAATTGTTGTTGCTTTTCTTTTTCTTTTGTGTGTGTGTGTGTGTGTGTGTGTGTATTTGTAATGAACAGTAATTCTATTTTGATTTTAGCTTTTCAAAGACAATAATTGTTTTTGTTGCTTGTTTTTTGTTTGATTGTTTTATTTTCTTTTTTTGTTTTTATTTTAAAACAAACATAAAATAATTTACAATGTTGTTTTTTTCTTCTTCTTATATGTCAGCTAGTAGTTAATATGTTTGAAAAACGACAATAAACGGTGTGATAAAAACATCATCGTCCTTTAAATTAATTTGATCACTATTTATTAAATCTATTCCATTCAAACAATAGTAAACAGGTTTAAATCCATTTTTCATCAATAAATTTATAAGATATTTTGGTGTACATGTTCTAATAGTCCATTTTAATGTTCGATTAATATCTTTTCCTTTTTTTAATTGAAATATTTGTTCACAATACCAGTCTTGATTAATTTTATCTTGCCAATTTGTTCTCTTCTGTGATATAAATTGATAATTATTATCGTTTTCATTTATTTTCTCTTCATCTTCTTTCACTAAAGAATCATCAATATGAATTGCACATTCGGGTATCAAATAAATCATACCTAAACCTGTATGAAATTTTAAAAATTGATGAATATTATTTAAACACATAATTCGTTCTTGATCAGTGATGAGATGATGAAATGTGCCCGCTGTTAATAATATACAATCAATTGAATGATGTTCAAATGGTAATTTTTCAGCAAAATCTGTTAGAGAAGCTTGTATCAAATGAAAACGAATATTGATATTATCATTTTTATCAATTTTTTCTATTGCTCGTTGAAGCATTACTTTTGAATTATCTACACCAATTAAATCCATTGTTCGATTGTCAATTGATAAATGATTTTTCAAAGAGAGTAAAGTTGTGGCTGTTCCAGTTCCTAATTCAATTACTCGACCAACAGAATCTTTTATATGTATTAAACTTTTTCTAACAATATTTATGTATAAATTATCTATCGTATCTAACCAATATTCATGTGATGGTAAATTTTCTACCATTTTATCATAAAATTGTGAAAAATCTTCATCATCATACGCATAATGAGGTTGTTCAGTCATCACAATCTAAAATAAAATTTTTTAATAATTTAGAAATATTAGAATTTATCAATGAATCAGATTATGTAGCAGCATATTCCAATTGAGATAATCGAGCATACATGACACTCTATCATATACAATTGAAATCATCTAGTTTAATTTATAAAATTAAAATCGAATATTATTTAGAAAAATATTTTAGAATTGCTCAATTCATTGTATTGAGTATGATATGCTTGTATATATAGATAAACCAATGACGTAAATGTAATTTATCTCATAAAAATTTCACTGTTGTTTTGTTTGTCACTTGTTGTCGACAATTCATCAGAGACGAGTAATTCATGATGTTTTTCTCATTGATTATTTGTTTTTATTTTTATTTTTATTTACGATGAATATATTCCAATAATTGTGGATACGTGTTACAAACATTAATCAACAGAGAATTCATCATCTTTTCTCTACTTCATATAAAAATATATCGTAATTAAATAGTGTGATTATTATTATTATTATTATTATTATTATTAGTATTACTTTCTAGTGATAAAAACTAGTTTGACCTTCGAAAAAGGTTTTTTCTTTCTTTTTAATATTTATAGAATTATGACTGAAAATAGTATTCGTATGACAAAATAGTGTACAGCTAGCTGTAAAGTTATTATTTTTTTTTAAATCTACTTTATGCTGTTCGTTTTGTCTAATTCATACAATTCATAGACAATAAAACATTATAATTACCAAAGTGCAGTCGAGAAAAATGCCATAAAAATTGAACAAATGCAAAAATAGATAGTTGAAAAGTTAAAAAAATATATTTTATATGAAAAAAGTAAGAAAATTTCTAATCTATTTAAATATATAAAACTCCATATAATCGAACGATATATACACACCACCTTTGTTAATGGATGACGTAAGAAAAGCCACACACACACTTCAAGTGTATATGTCAATAAAGAAGAGAAAAAAATCTTAATCTATATTTTCAGTAAAAAGAAATATTCTGAGAAATCCTACAGCTGTAATCTGTATCTACCTCTGGTAGAACAATGATTTATTTCTATTTTATTCAATCATTAAATCTTCTAATAAAAAAAAGACGAAGGAAAAATAAAAATGATCATTTTATATACATTAATTATTGTATTGAGTTTTCAAATAACAATTAATCTTTCATCGGATATTGAATTTGATAGATTAACAGTTTTAACTGATGCATTGAAAAAAACAATTTATAATCCAGATGATACAACAAAATTATCCTTTCAAAATGTGTTAAATTTAGGAAATGATCAATTTAATTTAGACGATATTTTAAGATTATTTATTCAACAATACATACTTTCATTAATTGATACGAGAATAGATTTAATGCCAAAAGATTGGATGGGTAAATAATATTTCTATATATAAATATATATATATATTTTTTAAAATTTATTTAAAAATATTTTCATTCTTTATTCATTATTATAGAAAAATATCCAAAATATAATAAAGTTATCTTAGAAATTAATCAATTTTTGGAATTATTGAATCAACGTCTATTAGGACAAATTACAATTAGAGATATTCGCCCGTTGATTGACAGTAAGTTATACAATTAAAAAAAAAATATTATCTATATTTCTTTTTATTCTATTTTATTAGGTATAACAGATGAATTTTTTTTGGATTTAAAACAATTAATTCATGATATTAGAACAGCAGCTGAACAAGAAGATCAAACAACAACAAAAGATGAATTATAATAATTGATCCACTATATTAAGTGTAACCTTAGTCTTATACACGTTCAAAAAAATATAAATGGATTTTTTGACACGAAAAAACAATTAGCAATAATGTCATCTATTTAAGATGTCAGAAACACCCACATATATTCGTTTATATAATGAGTGTTATAGGAGCAATAGTAAACATAATGTTTGCTATTATTAGAGATATATGAAAAAAGAGTTCTTATTTCCGCTTACTTCAATCTCACTCCTAATGAATCTGTAATTTTAATAAATATTCTAACGAACATGGTATTATTGAGCAAATACTTCAGTATTGCTTATCCAAGTAAACATCCGAAAACTTTTGTTTGTTAATAATAATTGTTATAATAGAGCATACTCAGTCGTTCTATAAAAAAAACTCAAATTTTTCCGTGTTCTTCAGATCTAGAGATGTCTCCAAGTTATTGCTGAGGAAAAAGACCGAAGAGAGGATGAGAATTGGAACTTCAAAACAGAGGAATTTTTTCTCTCCTATAGCAGACATACAACCGGAGTGACTCATCTTTTCATTAATGCATTTCTGTGTTTAATTGTTTTTGTTATTACTTAATATACCAGCAGTATCCAAGGAAGAAAATTATAATTTTTTCTCAGTGTAATCATCACAAAAATATCCATACTTAGATAGAATACAGCTTTTCAGTCTTCAGAAATCAGAAAAGGACACTAGCGCAAATGGGAGGACTCGCGGGAGGATGCTAGGATGTTATCATAAATGACTGTCTAAAACGAAATTTTTTCTGCACTTTTTTATTAAATGGATTCAAATGTATCACGAATGAGATTAAATGTGTTTTCACATTTTTTAAAAGCATTTATTATCTTCTTAGCTAACTTCTAAACTGGCACACATGTAATCATAACTGAATGATTTAATAATAATAAATAATAACTGAATCATTGAAAAGTACCGAACATTGCATCCAAGAAGCAATAACAAATTCTAAACAATCGATAATTGTTGGTGTCAAATACGATTCATTAGTGCGTTTCGTATTCTTCTCTAACTGTTACAGAGCACCACCACAAATACTTTTTTATCCAGATAGAAGATACGAACAAACAAACAAGAAGGAATGAAATTTGTCAAACATCTTTGAGCCGAATATCTCCTAGTTTTTCCGCAAACAAACTGTACTCAGATATTCTTTTTCTAACGGTTAGACTCGCTTCCGAAAAATATTTTTGTTTCTTCCTACTGTCCTCTCCACACGACTTATCTACTCCAAGGAGGGTCTACGAGCTCTTACGACCCGCCCTCTGGCTACTGTCCTCCTAACAATTCTAGACATGTTTTTCGCTGACTGTCGGTATAAAATTCAACGTCACCAAATTCAATGTCACCTTTTTCACAAAATCGAATCCAAGAGTATTTTAACGTGTCGTATAATTGTCCAACAATAACTTCATTCAACAAAAGTAAAATCTTCCATGGAACGACGTAAAATTGTTTACAAAGCCAGAAAAAAATTGGAAAAAATTGAGCACTAAAATATACTTTCAATTCATGAAAATGGTATTTGGGTGGGCGAGAGAGGTTCATGTTTTAAGTACATTAACATTTCTGCAACAAAAATAGTGATGAGTCTCAGATTCAGGTATATAACTATATATAACTTCTACCCTTAAAATCCGATACTAATCAAACATTAGACAATTTGATATTTTTATTTTCTCTTAAGTACAATGAGATATATCTACATGCACTTCTAATGCAGTATCCGTTTTCTTTTCCCATATATTAAAAAATCACATTTTACATCTTTATTTTATTGTCATAAGACACACAGTCTTTTTTATCTGATTGTTATCAATTTTTGTTGGCTAATATATCTTTGTTTTGAAGAAAATAATTTAGTTAAACTTACTGACAACTTTTCAATCGTATCTTTTGAACAAATATGTGACCAATAGAATATATTCATAATTTAATTACATCTACAGATTATGGATCTGGTTACTAGTTGAGATAAATGCATTGTACTCCGAAGAACAAAAGAAATTGAGACAGAGTTTATGTATTTAATTTTCAAATTTGTTTTACATACTTTGTAAAAGAAACAAACAAAAAAAAAGGCACTGAACATGAAGATTCTGTTATATAAATAATTACCATACTCATAAGAAATATAGAAAAAAAAAATAGACAATAACGACAACAGTAATCAATGAGAAAAAAAAATAGTACCACATAACATGTTGATAAATCTGACAAATAATATAAGCAAAAAATCATAAGATTATTGATATTTATCTGACTCGAATCTCATTTCTAAATCAAACAGCTATTTGTCAAAATAAAAAAGAGTTATCTGACCCTCATTCTGGAAAAATCTTGACTATTATTGTCATAAATTATTAAAAGAACGACAAGTGCACAAAAAAAAAATACAAAAAAAATCCGTTTTAATTCGTTTTATCCAATTGTAGAATTATTTTACCGTCAAAAAACGGTACTATTTCATCATCGCTAGTTAATTCTAAAAATACAAATTTTTCAACATTAATGTCTGATGTACATGTTGTTTTAAAAAAACATCTAAATAAATTAAAAATAGAGTCGTTAAATTCATATAATTAGATTATCATATCTATTAATCTTACCTATGAGAATCTGTTCTCTTAAACAATTCTTTAAACTCTTTGAATGTTAATATATCATTAGCATGTTGTTGTCTTTTTATAAATGACATAATTGGTCTTTTTGATTCTAATGATGGATAACATACAACACCAATCGATTGAGTCATAATATTTTTTCTAAAGAAAAATTTAGAGAATTTATGGTAAACATACACACAAAGAACGATCGACAATGGATATACCATATTTTACCTTTTGACTGGAACTGTTGATGGTGTAACAGGTTGTGTTATCACAGAAGGTGTGGCACCAATGGATGATGATGTTGCCACCGATAATAACATTTCATAGTTTCTTTCAAAACAAAATAAAAAAGTGCATTGAAAAAGTGATCTAAACTCTCTACATAGGGCAACTTCAACATGAAAGATAAAAAATTTTAAATGAACTTACCGTTCTGATCCACCCGTCGATACACCAGAATCTGATGTTGTAAAACTTCTCAAAGTCGAAAAGCCCTCATTCTGCGTTGTTGATCCTTCATTCATAGAATTTCGTTTATATCCACATCCTCTTGTTAACGGTCTTTGAAATAAATCATTTGAATCTGATAATTTTGTTACTGTTGTTAACTCATCTACATTATGTTGTTGATGCCGTAGTCGAGAATGTACTGTATTATTTGAATTTAATCGTGTATTATTATCTTCGCCAAATAAAATATTATCAGCATCAGGTATTGTACGATTAATTTGATTATCAATAACAGCTAACGAATCATCATCGATTGTCGTTGTACACACATTCGTTCGATCAGTGAAAGAAAATGACTAATAAAAAGAAAATTGTCATTTTTCAATATAATTTTATTCAATATACAATATTCTACCTTATTTTTGATGTTTAATGATTGTGATAATCTTAGATCCGTTGTTGTTGTTGTTGTTAGAGGATTACGTTTATCTTGTTCACCAAGTACGTACAATAATCTTCTTTTTACTTCTTCAAAAAATGCACAAGGATCACGTTCAGCTAAACTATATTTTTCTTGTTGATGTTTAGTAATTTTTGATGTACGCTAAAAAAGAGAATATGAATAAATAAGGTACTTGTTTGAGTTACACTAAATCAATTTTTTGCATACATATGGATGAATAGAATTATTTTTGAAACTTACTGGTATAGGTTTAGATGCATTCAAATCAATGTCATGTTCACAAATCAAACTCGTTGTTTCCAATGAACTAAAACAAAAAGAAAAATACGAATCCATTAGCTATCCTACTATTCAATTCTTAATTTAAATTAATTTGTACATTTATGCCAAACAGTTTTTTTATCATCCTGTATTAATCAGCAACATTTTTTATTATTATAAACACGTAAGATGTTGGAAATCTAAAGTTTGAGCAAGAGTTTTTTTCCGTTTATTTATGCATGGTTCGATAGAGCCATCTATTTCGAATGACATATATTTCAATTTTGAGATGTATATCATTCGACTCCGTTTTTGACGCTGATTCCGAATATGATACTTTAATTGCATAAAAGGTAAGTTCTGATGGAGGGAAGTGAGAGTTCTGATTCAGAAAAAAATATGAATTGTCTCAGTGATAAAGCAAAATAAAAAAAATAGCACTTTAATGGCACGTTTAATGGCGTTTCTAATGAAGTACAAAAATTGGCATCTCTTCACAAAAAGAAGCCTAGATAGGTTTGCAAAACTGCTTATGAATTTCGTACGGGAGTCCAAAGCGTCCATACTACATAGACCTTTGACTTCAACCTCGATCAAGCATCATTCTCATACTCAGTTTTTGATACTGAATCTGAAAATAATACTTTCAAAAACTTTTAAAACGGAAAAAATTCTCACTCGAACTTTGAATTTCCGACATCTTATATTTCGTCTAAACTTTGTTTAACAGTATTGCAACAGATGCAATTATTTGAATAATTGCATCCTAATACATCCTCAATTTTCCGTATTTTAGTGAATATTTATTAGATGATATAGATGAAAATCTGATGTAGACCATGTTGAACCATGTTGCTATTTATCTATTTTTTTTCAGTTGATAGGAAATGCAATATCGAGAAGACATAGTTAAACGCGTTTTATCTACGTTTTGTTCCATTAAGATGCGTCGGAGACGAAAGAAAAAAGCCACTGAATAACTAACCATGCTGTTGTTATGATTATATAAGAAGACTCTTTAGGTTATAATTATCTGATAGATAATATTTCGAGCAATTTATAATTTCGACAATAATAAACTAGACGAACACGTTAGATAAGTACAAGTGTAGACTAATTAAGTCACAAATGCAATCATACGATCGAAATTCGTACGATAAAATAACAAAAGAATTATTTTCCGTAATAACTTACGAAATGAATTGTTCTTGGTACGGATATCTTGATAATAGTACCATCATGTTTAGAAAGTTACTCTAGTATAAGTCGATGTGAAATCACTAAATACTATCTGTCGTTTCTTGCTCGAGAAATCAATAAGAATGAGGTAAAAAGAGAAGAATATGAATTTTTTTCTTTTTCTTTCTTTGATTGTCTACTTTTTAACAATGCGGCACAATAACATAATCTAATTGAATTTGGTCCATGTTGACAAGATCAAACTCACCGATGAACGTTAGAAGTTATAGTGATCAAATAATACCGATTGTTTGAAGTTTAAAGAAGAAAGAAACGAGTACCGCAAGTGAACGAATGCGCAAAAACAAGAAGAAGAAAAAATTGAGCGACTAATATGTATCAGTCAGTATATAGAGAATATCGTCTTTAGTGTATCACTATACCTAAGAAGAAAGGAAGAGAGAATATGGTGGTCGAGGTAGGAAAAAAAGCGTGACGAAACAGACATGACTAACGGCTGGCGGATCAAGTTTTTTTTGATGTTTTTTTGAAACAAGTAATAGTTGAAAGAAAAGAAATGTGTTTAATAATGAGCATTTCGTACATCATTTGTAATATGCGCGGTTACTTCTAAACTACTGTCTAACTTTTACCTTGAATGTTATGGTGATAAAACAATAGGATTTACAGGCAAGAAGTAGGCAGAGTCTGATATGTACGCATTAGAGATTGTCATATCTTCTACAATTAGATATTTTTAAAGTTTCAGTTAATGATTAAGTCAGAATAAGACTGTCCAGATCTATCGAACTTTTAGTTTCGTTGTGATGTTTGAATCCGAATTTTTTTTTCTGGGTAGCATGTTGAAACACAACTAAATTGTAATTATCAATATGAAAGAATTTTAATAAAACAGCTGAGAGAAACTATACCAGCAATATGCTTAACAAAAAAAAATGTTCACTATTTTTGATGTTTGTTAGAATTTTCCCTAGAGCATCTAACAAACTAGAGAGACAAGTGGCGGTTTTTTGTTTTTTCATTATCACATTTTTTGAGGTATAACACGCCCATAGTGAGAGTATTTTCATTTAACCATATGGTAGTTTTGTTAGGATCAATGAACAAATGTACTCTCCTCTCCACAATGGTAAAAATAACACCGAAGAATAAAGAGGCGATGATATATAATCTAACACCTCCATATATACCAGAATTAAGGCAAACAACAAGAGAAAAAAATAAAACATTCAAATTTCAAAGATATGGATAAAAGCTGGAAGAAAAGAAGAAAAATTGGTAAAAGATCAAAGAAAACTGATACATGTGAAAATGTTTCACTTTTGTAAAAGAGTGTTTCATTAATTTGCAATGAGATAGACGAACATCAATAATAGAAAAGTTAAAATTGCCTGTTTGCTTGTGTAAATGATGATAACGAAATAAAACCGATCTACTACATGCATAAAAAGAGTATTTTGTACTTACGTAGTATCGAATAATTGACTAGTATTTCTAATGTTACTTCTGTTTGCATTGCTCGATGTCGATGCACTATAACAACAAAATACAGCATAAATAGTACAGTCTTAGAATAATAAGAGAAATGTCTGTCCTCTACTGAATAAACATTAGTGTATCAGCTATTTAATAACAACATTCAATTTCAATAGTTAGATACTCTATTATTATTAAGATTATTATATCATTCCGTATTTATTATTGAATACTCTATTATTTCTTCATTCTTATCTAATATATGTAGATCTATATGACTATATTCATCATCGTCGCCGATCTCACTTTAGTAGAAGATATGTACAAGTTTTTAAATCAATCGTATACTTTTATTACATATACAAAGCAGAAAACAAACCATTATTGACAATCCAATAATGTTTGAGACACATATATGAATAATTTAAACTAATTTATATGCATAAGTGGTCTTTTCACAAATGATTTCTAATTGTTTATTGCCACCTTATTTTTGCATATATATAATTTTTAATTTATCACATTAGAAATGTGTCTATTTTACCTATCTCTATTGTTGATAACACATATGTGTAAGTGAATTAAGCTATCATTTTGTGTTAAAAAAGGAACAATCAAAAAACAAATTTTATTTTTATTTTTATCGAGAATATTTTGCAGATTGAATGAAGAAGAGTACTACTTGTTAGCAATATGACATAAGAAGAGACAAATAATTGACAATATAAAGCAAATACTTACTTCAGAATAGATGTTGTTATCACCGGACTAGATAATTGACTGTTATTGTTGTTGATAGATCGTTGCTTCTTAAATTGATCAAAGACGAGAGTTTTTCGTGATGTAATTAAACTATTATTATGCATTGGTGTATACGTCTGTGACTTTATTTGACGTTTCAATTGTGTCTGATGTTGTTGTATTGATAAAAATTTTGGATAACATGTTTGTAACATATATTTAAACACATAATCTTGAGCAATATCGTAAAATTTTAGATCATACTCTTTTTTATTAAGTTTTATTTTAATTAATTTCAAAATATCATCAGATAATCGAAATTTTGTATTTGTTGATAAATGTTTATTTTTAATATAATGTGTATTAATTAAATTAATTATTTCACCTTTTTTACTTTCATCATCGAGATGATGTCTTAAACCGTCACAGGCAAGATAAAATTCTAATACATATGTTAAATTTTCATTTTTCATATATTTATAAAATAGATCACAATTTTCTGTATTATTTATTAATGATATAAATTCTTTTCGTAGATTATCATTTGTTGTTAGTGGTGATGGTAGTGATGGTGGTGGTGTTAATGATAAACTATGATTACTATCAATAGTATTCATAATCGAATGTGATGATATTGGTGTAGATGAGATCAACGGTGTTTGACGTTGTTCACCACTATTTAACTTTGAAGGTGTTGTAGCCATACCAAACCTACAATAAATGAATTAAAGAAATAGTATCGTATTTCATATTTTGGTATCTAGTACACAAATATTGATCAGTATAATTGATAACATTTATTTTATTCATAAGGCATTGGAAAAACGTTTTTCGAGAGCTATATAGTAGCATATTTCAAAAAAATTTCTCGAAACATAACAGTTCATTGAAAATGCTGTTCGTCCATAAATACTGATCATTATAGAATGTTTATTTTTATTTTAAAGAATCGGATTATTGACGCGTCAATAGTATATCTCATTTTCAATGATGGAGAACAGAATTAGACATCATTATAATAAAAATTTATCTGTTTTTGTTTCATATTTTAACATTGTGTGTACGTATGTAATAGCAGACAATCTAGGACAAAGTATAATGAATAATCGTAAAACAATTCAGGAATCAAATTTTATATTGTTTTTCTAAACAATCATACCTTATTTTTTTTCGTTCAGTAAAACAGACAACTGATTAGGAATAATTGATTATTTTTAAAATAATCAATCAAAAACAACAGAAAATTTAAACAAACAATTCTCCATTTTCTCCATTTTCTTTTTTTTTTATTATCTACGTGTGTATGTATACGTTCTAATTTAATTTTAAAAATTTTTTGCCTCTTCAATTCATAAATCAGATTACTCACTGTAGTTCAAATGTTTCAAGTTAATATTCTTTTCATCTAGAAATCTGATAAATATTCGTGTTCACTAAGTTCGCTTAATAGATGACTATTTTTATAATCATTAATCACACTTATGAAGAGTATATCAGAACATTTGTCAAATTTCGAACGTACCATAGATGATGATGGATGTAATTCATAATAAGATACAGTTCAATCGAGTTTAATTCTGATGGTATAAAAGTTTAATAAATATAATGGTGATATCTATAGTCAAAATTCATTTTCTAGTTCAAATTACAAATATCATTTAAACAAATTGTTCAATTACTGATCATTTTCACCATAAATGAATGAATTACGATGTGTTTTTTTTTTCTTCTTTCGATCAGTTTAAAGATCATATATATTTTCCACTTTTTTATTGACATCCGAAAACATGAATCAACAGCGAAAGAGGAGACAGAGAGAAAGAGAAAGAGCTGTCGATAGAAAAAAGAACGAAAAAAAATCAAGTATAAGAAGCGGTTGCTTTTCGTTCAGAATTTATATATCTTAAATGAACGAACATTTCGAAAATAAAAATGAAATGAAATCACACCAATATGTTCAAAGATACCGCTAAAGTAATATGGATTCTTTGGTTATACATTGTAACAGATGCGATAGTTTGTTCTAACGTCTATACGTACATATAGATTTGAAATTTTTTTTTCTATTTTCTTACAGCGTTTAGTCTACTTTTTTCATCTTTAGATCGTTGAAATAGAGAAAAATGCATCATTAAATTATGCCTCTAATTATAATTAAAGTACGAATATTTAAAGAGATGATCAATGGAAAAACTTTGCAGAAAAACGTATGAATATTTTTTTAAGTTAGAATTATTTACCATAATGGAAAATATAAAATTAATTTATACGTTGATCTATCGTCTACAGATATAGATAGATATAGATTTACAACTGACCAATGAGAATTAATAAATTATAAAAATTTATAAATTTATAAATTATATACATGTGTATAGTCTATTCAAAGAATGAAAGGGAACAGAGATCCGTATGGATCAGTCTAGTCAATTTTTAAGAGTGGTTGAATCGAGTCGAAAACGAATAAAAACCATTATGTCTAGCATAAAACATGTCTAATCAATATTGTAATATTTCTTCTTATGTTTATAAAAGGAAAAAAACAAAATTTGGTTTATCGGTTGAGGGAAATGAAAAGGTTTCTCCCATAATCTCTACTCAGTCACACGAAAACATCAAAGAATAAACAAACCTCATAGTAGAGGATATGGCAGACACCACCTGAAGATCGATATATTCATGACAGACAAATCATAGTATAAGATTTCGTTGCTATTAAATCATGATCATTATTATAATCACATTAAAACAAATTATTGAAACAACAAATAAGCATACATCACTAATTAGGTAAACGATGTATAATTTGATTTAAGACGAGACAAATAGTTGAAATGTGCAGTACTAAAGACAGATGTTAATTAACGAAAAGTCATCGATAAATATGACAGAATCATTGAAATCAAGAAAAGATTGTGTCAAACCAGTTCTTTTCCATCATACTTCACATACATCATCAACTTTTTAGCTGATAAACTAAAGATTTTTTGACAATGCATGCTTACGCACCTCTTTTCGAAATCTGATAACTCTGTTTACAAAACTCTTCATTAACTCATTGACTAATAAGTCCTATTCATCTGTTCAATCTGTCTTCAACATTGTCATTCTTGTTATAGAATTCTAATGTTTACTTAACGATAAATAAAACAAAAACATTCATATCTTCGTTTAAATTGATCATAAAATATTTTAAATGTCTGAATTTTTTAGTTCTTTTTGTATAAACTGTAATCAGTTCTCGTTTCCCTTTCTGAAAAACAAAAAATTGTTGATCTAATCAAACGTTCACTCTTAGTAGTCTCTATATTAAAACGAATTTATCTACGGGAAAATCACAACCCCAAATCCACCTAACTACACATAAATAACTTACTCTTAGCTAAATGTTCTTTTATTCAAATTTTTTTAATTTAATTTATCATTTTTCAAAATTTTTTTCAGGAAATGGTATAAGGGAACTACTGCTGCATAGCGTTTCCTTCCACTGTATTAGTATTTTAGTGTATTAGTAAAAAAAAAGAGCACACTAAAAAGAAAAATTGCTTTTTCTTTACATTTTTTTCACTTTAATAATAGACAAAAAGAAAGAAATTTTGTACTGCTGCTGAATACTTCCGTAATAATCAATTTAAAATATTTAAGGACTACAGTTCATTCTATCCAAAACAAAATATGATGAGCGAATAGTACTATAATACTAATAATGAATGGAGTTTTTTCTTACTTAGTTCATCGTTCTTTTACTGATTATAATTGATGAGGTTGTGTATGTGTGTCTGTCTTCTCATATATATTAAGTGAAATCGATTCATACAACATTTCACTCATGATGAAACTGGAGACGGAAAACTCCTTTTTTTTGTGACAAATTAGCCAATATCAGATGATAGAACAATAATTAAAATTAAAAATAACATGTCAAACTCAAGTATATTCAATGAATCGATTAAAAAAACTAATTTTCAGGAATCATATTTTATACTGAAGACAGAAAGGAAAGTTCAAGGTTTGAATTCAAAATCTCATAGTGAAAATAGTTTCGCCTCAATAATTAAAGATGGTTATAGAACACAATCTATTTAAAATGAGAATAGGAGAAGAGTAGTTTATTTGAAGGTTGATCACTCTCTTTCTCACCTTACCCCGTTTGATGCGATGGCTGGGATATTCTTTTAAATATTGACGACGCGTAGGTGAAATTTCTTTAAAGAGGAAGGAAGAATAACCCGCCTGTTCACTACCTTGCGGTATAGGGTGCCGTCTGGAGACAGTTTCGTAAGCGCGATATCTTCCCTCCATGTAGCTCTGGACAGAAGGCCAGCCTGACTCAGAGTTCTTTCGCTCAATCGTGTACACTAACTAACCACATACTAGCCACGAGGGCTGATGTATGTCACAACGTAGTCAACATGCTATCGGACGGGTGATCCGAGGTCAACAATCGTTAATGACTTGCCCAGGGTCATTCCATGTCTGTTGGCGCTGAGGCCCGAACACAGTACCTTGAGGTTACATGCCAAACAACTTAACCACACAGCCATAGCGGCACTTTAAAGAGTATTGCATTGACTCTACCCTTGAATCTTGAACAATGAGAATGGGTAGAGCACATTGGCTAGAATGATGAGCTTCATTCATCCGCTTTCTCAAACATTTTCTAGTTTAAAAAAATTGTCGAATTTTTCGAAACATCACATGTCACAGTTTTCATTCGAAGCAGATGCTATGACGTTAGGCTCAAAGAAAGTGCGACCACGCTAATTTGTTGTTTATCAAGCTGTGTACGGTTGATAATCTCCACTTGTTTTTAGAAGCTGTTATTAGACCGATAAAGCATAAAACATTTTCACCATTTAGCCCACAAAGGCTACATTGATGAGCTTTTTTCAATATATAGTAGCATTTTAACATTTAACTCAATACTGGGAAACTTAAGCCATAAAGAACGGTATTTTTCTCTCTCCCTTTCTTTCTCCCGTGTGATTCGGGTTTCGAGTGTTCAATTTAATTAATAGCAGAATTCAAATAGAAAAAATTCCGTTATAATATTTACATTCGATAAAAACATATCAACTCTAACATCTCTCCAATTGACGTATACCCATTCCTTGTCCTAACTTTATTCTATGCCCAACAATAAAAGACGAGACAATAAACCTCACTTACTTACATAAAAAAAAAAGACTATGTACGTAGATCTTCTATTGTGTTTTCTTTAACTATTTTACTGACACGGAAGAAGAAAACTCCATTAAATTCACCCAATATATATATAAACACATGTTTAACGTTAGCTAGTAAGTGTTCAATCATGTACATATCATATCATATTATTACATTTATTAAAAGATCGCTTGAGGAAAGAAAAAAAGACGTCATTATATATTCAATAAAACGCGAAGAAAAAGAATATGTTGGGAGTTTAAACAATAAAAATGGGCATAACCTATTTTTCATGAAATGGGAGGAATAGTAAAAACAAAGAACTAAAATATTTTGGTTAGCTAAAAAAGACGAAGAAAAGATAGAATACTGCACAGAAGTGTGTGTTCCGGTATATGTAAAAGGCGGAGAAGTTAATAATTATTATAGGAAATCGAAATAGAAGTAATATAAATAATGCAAATCAACAGAGAAACAGCACTTTTTTTTGTATCGGATCACTCACCACCTAGTATTTAGCTCAGTGCTGCAATTTTTCTTTTGTAACTTAGTACAAAGTGAACTTGCACAAATGAATTCAGTAGCATTACGTTCCAATCGACAATAATTTTTTTCAATGGAATACACATAGAAACAAAGCGTAACAACTTACTTCCTCGTTAAATGCTTCATCAAAGACATTTATTAATAAATTCGTTCAAATATAAAGAAAACTGAAAAAATTTCATATCTGAAACAGACAAACAAACCAATAACACTCAGAACACTTTTTTGATAAACAGATAGTTTACTACAGTCATCCTCTCTCAAACATGCCATATCTTGCAAACTTATCCTAATGAGTAAACCCACAAACGTGCCCTATTTTTACCCAAGATAAAGTTTCTCTGACATAATTGAATAAATAAAAATACTTCAAAATATACATATCATTTGAAAAGATTTTGGTATGCATCACAGTTGAAAAAGAAATGAAAAATAATTCATTTTTGGAGTTTTCTCGTAAAATTAGCCTGTTGTTGAGGCCTGATTTTTTTCATCGATTAATTTTTGTATTAAGTGATCGATTTCTTCAAAATTGTCATTCGATCTTGCTCTTGGTATTCCGTTATGATCAATCAAAAATTTTCCACTAAAATTCCATGTCACACGTCCTGGAAAACTTTGTTTTAACCATGTATAAATGGGATGTGTCTCATTTCCATTAACATTTATTTTATCGAACATTGGAAACTGAACATTATATTTTTGAATAAAAGTTTTGATCTTTGTGCATGTCCCACTTTCTTGATACATAAATTGATTACATGGAAATGCTAGTATTTCAAAGCCTTGAGAATGAAATTTATCATATAAACCAGTTAAATACTTATATTCACGATCGGTTTTACCGCATGCTGAGGCAACATTGATAACCATTAGAACCTTGCCTTTATAATCGGCCATTGATTTCTCTACACCATCAATATCTTTTGCCTTTAAATCATAAAATGTGCCATACGATGGTTTATAAGCGCCAGTGGTTTGTGACGCTGTTGTGCCCATTTGAAGGGATTATCTGAAATATTTATGTACATTCTAAGGAAAAGACAGCAAAAATATATTCATCATCATCAGAAAATTAATCCCCAACAAGGCGATGGTATCAATGTCATACTCGCGTAACAACGTTTTCTACGTGTAAGATCGATTTTCCATTCGTGGATATAAAAGTTTGAACGATATTCCGCATTTATTCCTGATACACGATAAAAACGTAAAATATTGCTAAACGATTAGTGTGATATAGCAATTTTCACTTGTTTTTAATTGACAGAAAAAGTCAAATGTTTGTTTATTTCTGTAAATGTATTCAATTCATTGATGTTTCCGTAAATTACTCACAGTTAAAATATTATACGTGTCTTCCGTGAACAAAAGTTCACAAATCAGAGAAAGAGCAAAAATCACATTGGTTTTGGTAATTTTTACATAAAAAATAAAGTTTGACAAGAAAAAATATGGAAAAATGGTGTTGAACAGTGAACTGCGCTGCTTAAAGACGGAAGGGCGTATAGCAATAAAAAGATCTCAAAAGCTGGCAAAGCATTTAAATCTATAGTTACAGTCATAAGTTCACAGGGAAAGAAAAAAATCTTTGAATTTAAGATAAGGGGCTGGGGCAATAAATAAGATAACTTCTCGATTTGAATACTCAATTACTCAAAAACTTATTAGAACCTAGGAAGCGACGATACTCTCTTTATTAATCAAGAGATAAAATCAAAAAAGTTCCATTAACAATGTTTAAAACTTTGACTTTAAAATATGTTATTATGCCACGCTGAAAGTATAAGCACGATAAGATGACCTGAAAAGTTTTGTGCATAATTATCATGCTTTTATCCTTCTATTGTCATATATTTAATATCATTTTTTTGCCAGTGCATGCGAAAAAGGGTTCTTCTACAGATCGATCACCTCTCTAACGGTAAAAGTGAGCGGCGATAGCGGTGAGGGTGAGTGATGGTAGTAGTCGATCTGTAGAAGTACCCGAAAAAGACGCAAGAGCCTTGGCAACTTCATTTCAATTTGTAAAACTTCTGTACAAAGAATGTAAAACACTATAAGTGAGCGTTAAGCCTTACACCTAGTGAGCAAAAACCAATGTTTGACTAAGTTGTCACATATCTAAACAATGGGATAGTGGTACTGATAAGTTAAATGCATTACACCAATGTAGTGGCCCCTGGCAGCGTTTATTCCGGACACTTTTGGTAAAGTATGGAAACTTTCTATTTGTCATCTTATTCACAATCAGACCACTCCTCTTCCTGCCATTCAATTAAGTAATTATGGATCGCTACTATCAAAGTTCTTCATATACAAGCTAGCAATTGATTTTCGTGTAGCTTATGTAGATGGACCGTAGCGCACTAGCGAGTTCGAATTTCGAATTTTAATGTTGTACCATAAAATAACGATTCACCAGAAAAAAACCTTAGGATTCAGATGTAATAAGTCCACTGCGCGAAGAATAATTGAATTAGATTTCATTTTAGTTGATGCTGATACTACCATTTTGCGCCTAACTTTTACACTCAGTATATCTTGACCAAAGCTTGCGGTTATTACTTCTTGAATTTCTCCTTATAACCGATATTTAAATTTAATCTATAACTAAGTTTTCATTTTCCATTGTAGTACAGCTTATTTCAACCGATAAGAATGATCCAAACCAGACTGAAGCTATAGTGGATTATATTGGCTAATAAGCGAATAGGTTTTTTTGCCATTTTGACTGAGAACGGTCATGGAGAAGGCTGACCATGACATTCTGACCACGACGGAAGCCTTCATGGTAGCTGCTGTTTTTATACATTGCGAGTTTATTATCGTTTTAAAAAGTTAATCCGATAAATGAATTGTGATAACAGTTGTTATATGTTTCCGCTTTTTTCAGAGAAAGTTTGTAGAGATTGTGTCTTCCATTTTATACAAACAGTTGTCTATTTGGATGAAAAGCTTTGATATAAGCTTTATTCTGTCAGAATACAAGCGGAAAATATTCCATTATAGTATTCTAAACTAAAACTATCGAAAAACACAAAATCAATTTTGTACGAATAGAGATTCGAACATGTGAACTTAGCTTTGTAGTAAACTACTACAAAACTAAATTCACTGTTCTGTATCAGATGAAAAGCTTTGATTTTCAATTTCAGATAAATACAAATATACTTTTGTTTTTCACTTACAATGTTAAACTGGCATTTTGCTAAAGCCAGACTGGATAATCAAATTCAACATGCCCTTAAATATAAAGAACGATATGCGAAAAAAAATTGTCCACATTTTTCTGCAATGGTTTGTCCACTCATTTCTTATCCAAACTTTGAGAATAACAATTAATTGTATTCTTTCAGCCATTACATAAATTTCAGTTTGGTACGCAAATCGAAACATTTACCTATTGCAAATCTTCATCTACTGATGTTTTGTTAACATCGTTATATTACGATGATAAAAAAGATCCAAGATCAGCTCTCGTTATTGCACTCACGGATTTGAACAAAGGTATCATACACAGCCAAATGAGGTTAGTCAAAATCGATGACATATTATATGTTTGCAGCTGAGTTTCTTCTTCTTATTTTTTTTTAAAATTTAGATACGATTTTCAGTTTCCATCCTTTAAAGTTTTAAAATATATTCCACATCATAAAGTAATATCATGTCGTGACAGTTATTTCTCACATTTTTGTGCTGTGCGTCTTTATTTAATAGATAGTAGTCGGTTACAATAATTATCGTCTTTATCTTCTAATCAATCAAAATGGACAATTACGTAATGTGACATCAACAATTTGTCCTGGTAACGCAAGAAGGTACCTGAGACTTTTTCCCAATAGTGTTAGCATTTTTATCTGCTTGACAAAACTTTGCTTCAGAATTCGTCTTCATTTTCTTCTATTTTAGAATTGTTTATGACAAATTTCGAAATACAATTTATGTTGGTGGCGATAAAGGACTACTTATGCGTTGGAGTTTTGAGTTCGAAAATGTAGATGACAAAAAAGCAAAACTCTTTTATTAAGAAATTTTTTCTTATTTTAGAAAATTTGTTCGTTTAAAGTTGGTGCATCAATGAAAACAAAACTACAAAATACATTTATCAATAGACAGGTATGAATTATGAATAAGAATATTGGACAACAGTAATTCAACAGAAAGTCTTTTTTTTCTGATATAACAGAGTATAAATACGAAATAGAACGATAGTTAGCTGAACTAGTCATCTGATTGTTTGTTTTAGCACAACATTGTCGACATGAAATTAGATCAAGTACATCATCAATTACTAATTGTCATTGATAATGGCATTGTTCTTTTCAACTTATTGGTAAGGTTTAACAAAAAAAAAAAGTCTGCAAAATGAAAGAAGAAGTCATGAAATACGAGTTATTTTTCTGTATCTCGTTTTTTTGTTAACTGATTCATTTACACTTGCTAAATGATCGTTAAAAAATGATTCTGTTTAGTTGGATAAAGAAACGTACCATATTTCTTCTATGCATGCATCACCTATGACATGGTAAAAATAATTAAAGCCAAAAACAATCAGACGAATGATATATTTTTGAAGAGCTACTTCTGTACATGACGAGATAAATTGTCTAATTCTTTTATATGATTCAGTAAAAAAAAACAGAAATTGAATGGGGAAGACTGTCGTTTGAAGACAAAGTTAACATCTTTTTTAAAAATGTTTTCTCCTAATGCTATAACGTTCAGTTATTAACATACGCTTGTGCTAATTTTGATATCAATCGATGATCTGTGCTCATAAATCATCGTATAAATATAACGGGATTAATAATAAGGCCGCTTGTGTCCAATGATTTATGAGCTATAAATTGAACAATCATAAAAGAGCTATATCGATTTTTCTCCTTGTAGGACTCAATTTAAAATATTAAAATCTATTTTTTTTCTCCTTAGTTGTACAATCAACGGACCACAGAATACAATCGTTATGGGTTTTCAGGATGGTTTGATTAAAGTAAGTAAAAAACCTGATAATACTTTAGTTATTATTCGTTACACTAAGCTATATTTTTTTTTAGGTATTCGATATTAATAGTGAATTATTTAAACCTTTGCAAGGTCACAAAACTACTGTTTCGAGTAAGTACTTCTAAGGTGTATCTTCTCCGAGAATAGTCCTGTCTTATGATATTCAATATTGACAAGGTTTTCAGAGAATGTTAGCCGTAGTAAAGTATAACTGTGATAAGAATTTTCCATTATATTTCTAATCTTTATCGAGTTTTCGATAAATTAACAGACAAGATAAATATTTTTTTTCAGAAAAATATTCGAAAATCGCTTGAGTAACTAGCAAATACGTATATCTTTGTTGGACGTCAAATTTCTGGAATGTGAAGATAATTTCGTATTCAAAATCTTCAAAAAACCTTTTTAGTCATTTTCAAAGATCTTATTGTGCACACTAACGAACGGTTTGATTTGTTTTATCTAACAAACAAACAAATTACTACACTATATTGAGGTAGAAAAGCTCCACATGGTGAAGAAAACGAACAGAAAAATGACTTAAATTTTTACTGTAGAAAAACAGGTTTAAAATCTTTCATAAAAGCAGATTGTGGAAAATACAACAGAATATTTTTTTTAAAGTATTTATATAATTTCTGTTTTGTAGGTTTGTTAACAACGTCAGATGGTGTTGTTATATCAAGTTCATACGATGGTTATATTATTTTCTGGTTACTTGCTTCTTTAACTAAAGTAATATATTATTTTTATTAAAAAATCCCTGTTGCACATGTAAAATCTCTTGTATCCCTTTGACAAAAATAATGATAGTGTCAATTGACAATATTCTAAGCTATTTTATTATAATTTATTTATTATAATACACTTTTTGCACAATTTATTTTTATCACGTCTATTTTAGCTCGATGAATGGCGTTTTGATGAAGCAATTTATCGAATAGCACTCGTACCCGGTGATGATCTTCTCATTCAATTTAAGAATGATATTCAACTTTTTTCTTTTACTCAAGTATATTCTTAAATTGAAATGCTTTGTTTGTGAAATATTTGTTGTATATAAATTATTTTTTCTAGCCTCTACGTTTCTTTTCTGATACTGATTACGAAATTGAACAAGTTCGCTTGACATTACCTGTCGGTAGTATACCAACACGAATTGTTTTACGTAGTAATCAAAATGAATTTGCTTTGTATAATCCTCGTTCAACTCAAATGATTAATGTGACTCAATTACATCCTGATGTATGTAACTGAGTTTCAAAGGACTAAACTTAATCTTGAAAAATATATGTTTCTATTTAGAAAATGTATGTCATCGATTTTGTCTATGATTCAGCCGGTGAAATGTTGTATGTAATGACTACACGTCAAGGTAAATTTGTTATTACTTTTTTTTGGCTTATTTAACATAATATTCAATTTTTTAGTGTGTAGTTATTCTTGTTCACAACAACCTTGCTATTTAAAAAATATTTTTGAAATTGATACCCAATGTCTTTTTACAAAATTATCTTGTCTGATGTGGGTATGTAAGGACACCACTCATTTTACTATCTTAGATGTTATTATTATTTTTTGATAGTTTTCTCATTCACCACTATTCGCTCGTAAACGACGAGCATTTGGTATTGTGTTTGTTGGTACCAGTGATGGCAAAGTAAATAAAATTAAACACATTTAATCTGTCTTCTGATATTCGTTATTGATGTATTTTAAGATGTATTTAATTCCTGGTGAACATAATTTAAAATATGCCGTTGAGCAATCTTTAGCAAATTCAATATTATCAAATTATGTTCAACTTCATGAATCATCAGTCGAGTGGCTTGAAGTTTATCAATCATATGAAACGTATTTTACACGAAGTAATTCTTCTAGTTTTTTTCATGTATTAGTATTTAAATTTCTATTACATTATATAGGAGGTGTGAAATGGCTTTTTACGGTTGGAAGTGATTTAACAGCAAAATTATATCATGTTTCAATAGATGGTTTTGAAATATTTCTTAGACAACGATTAAAAGTATAACGGTAGATATTGTAGCAATCAACAATAATCAAATGAAATATTTATATTTATAGATACAATTGGATGCTGAATGTGTGGGAAGTGCAATGGCCAATAGTCATCTTGCCGTGGCTTGTGCAGCCAGAGGGTTGAGTTACAAAAAGGAATTTTAAATAGATTTTTATAATAAATAATTTGTATGTTATAGTTATTTAAATATGCACTCGATTGTTCTTGAATATGACTACACTGTCGATATAACATCAAAAGACATTTTACACGAATTTGCACCAATCAAATGTGTTAGTGGTTGTGATGCATTAGGAATATTTTCAACTGTCAATGCTGTCAATGACATTATGGTGGATAGTATTTTCTTTTTTTATACAGATAATCTATCAATGTATCTTTTTTTATTCAAGTTGTGGAACACCAGGAATGAAATTATTCGTAAATTGTCATGTGTGTTTCAAATTACGACAGCTAATTATCTAAATGAAAGAGGTGATTTATTATTAACATCGAATAGACGATTGTAGTAAGTACTTATATATGTGAGATAATCAAACTTCAAAAATAATTTATATCGTTTTTTCAGTTTTATTATGATAAGTGATTTTGCGCCTGAACAAATATTGATCGCTTTAAGTAAAAAGAAAATAAAGGTACGTATAGATCATCCACTTAAAATAAGGCGATAAACTTAAAAATAAAATCGTTTTAATTCAATATTTTCCTTTAAAAGTGGATCATAATTTCAATAGTTACTTAATGTATAGATCGTGCCGAAGTTATAACTTGCGACACGCAATTTTGTCGAAGTTATTTTAGGCGAGCTAAATTCTCGCTAAGCGAAACTTATACAACTGTTAAAAAAATAATCCGCTTGTTTTAATCTCTTTATTTTGACAGTGTAAGTTTTAGATGTTCGCTTTTATTATTATCTCTATCGGCTTAATTCATACATTGGTACACAGTTTACAATTAATTGTGTCATAGATGTGTAAGTCAAGTCAAGTGAAGTCTTTATTTAATCAGATTAGACGTCTGACCTGTCCTTCTCTGAACGATATATTCTACGTTAACTGTCAGTTTAACTTTTATTTCTGATTATGACACAGTTAGGAACTAACTAAGCAAAAGATTCGAAAAGTACCAAAAAATGTACTTCCCATTTATTCTGAATAATTTGTACATTTTTTTTGTTGTTGGTAAATAGATATGCGTATGCTGTTTAGCTGAAAATTAAACATTAACTATATATTTTGATAATAGCATTGTCAATCAGTTAATTACTAAGTATTTAGCTCGCCTAAAATAACTTTGGTAAAACTGCGCGCCGAAGTTATAACTTCGGCACGACATATATAACAGAACAATAAATCCTGGTCATTTTTCAGATAAATATTCCTAACTTATTTTTTCTGTCGTACTGAACGCTCAGACAAGGCTCTAGAGAATTGTTAACACTGGTTGTAGTTTGACTATTCTCTTCTTTCATTGAAAATGAATGTCATACTTACGCTTAAACTCTCCTAACAACAAGCCGATCGTTTGAGCAAAACGCATTGTGCAACTCTGTACGACTTCTCATTATTATAAATATTTTTCTGCAAATCCTAAACCAATGAATACGTACCGTGTCTTCTCGTTAATAGTTTTAGCTTAGTAGCGTACATTTTTCTCAAGACTGACAGAATATACGCTAAGACATTTCGTTTTGTTTGAAGCTGTCAGCGGGACAATTGTCCTCTTGAAGAAAAATATCAAGGATAATAAGCAGTTACTACCAATTATATTTCAGAGCGGCGTATTTTTCTAAAATTTGAAAAAAAAGAAACAATTCTTGATTGGAAATTTTTACGTACGTTTCTGCATGTACCTCTCCAAAAAGTTTATTGTGCATAATAGCAGGTGAACATCAGAATTTTTTTTGCTCGTAAACCACATGTTTTCATGAATAATTATCATTGATTAGTCATCTCTGATAATTTCCGAGAGAAAAAAATCTCTTTTTTCGAAAAATAGGTCTTGCTGGTTCATGGGGAAAAAATATCGATGGATGGTTATTCGATCTAAAACTTATTGTTTTATCCACAATTCGATGCAAAAAGCTGATTCTGAATATGACTTTATTTTCTCGAAAGTATTCCTGAACTCAAAAAATAGATTTAGTTTAGTTAGAAAAAATCAGGAATTTGGAAAACCTAGAGTGAGAGCTAGGAAAAGAGTTGCATGCACTTTAGATATGTTGTATACAGACGAACATTTTGCCAAAGTTTGGAGCTTCGGAAGATTCCGGAAACTCCTTACATAGATCACACGTCTACGGAAACCTGGTTAGCATGGAAAATAAATTTGTTTCTCCGACACTAGAAGTCCAAACTGCGAAAATGTTTTCGTTAATTTTGTCATAATCTATGTCGTTTTTGTTTTGAATTTGGTTGTCTTTAATGGAAAACTTATTTTACCACATCCCGATGCGTTTTCAGACTAATTTTTGCCTCAGTATTTTCTTATGATCCTTAACAGTTCGAACAAAAATTCTTTGGGAAATATACGATTTCTACCTTGAAGTATAGTTTTCTATATTCAGATTGAAAAACAAAGCATTTCGATTTTTTGCTAAATGTCTGTGGATGCACACTGTCTCTCCGCTAAATTCGGAAAAAACTGTCGTGAAAAGAACCTCAAAACATGACCGAAATGAGCCTCTCTCCTAAACGGCATGACTTGGCTTTCACCAAAATGTAACAAATTGTCTATAGTGTATTTGTGCAAACAAAACAAGAGTTACTGTTTATTGCAGAAATACAGCATTAAAATCGTGATCTTTTAAATTATTTAAAAGTGCTCACTCATACAGTCGAGTGACTTAATTTTTCTCACCTTGTAATTGAAGTGCATAGATGAAAATTTGATGCCAGGTGCTTCGCTTACATTTTATTAAAAATAGATTTTCAACAACTCTATAGTAAATGTTTTCAGTATGGTATGTTTAAAGAGAAATAAATTCTGCACAGAATATGTTGCCATTGTACAGTTCTTGACAATAAGTATCTGATGAGTAGTACATCAATCTTGCTTATTAGCCATAATTTTTATGAAAAATAGTCATGTTCTGCCGTTCAACAGGTACTTATTTTAGAGCGCTGTGCTATGCTTTCTGCAGTTTAACTCTTTTTAAGTTCACCATATTGCAAAAGTCTTAGGCAAATATTAAGTAGCAATAAAACGTAGTTTACATAGATGGCATAAGTGATACATTCAGCTTAAACAGACCAAAAGTAGCATCGTATATATTCAGTCTAGAAAATTTTTGACTCTGCAAAATCATCACATGCTTCTGATTAAGTTTTACACTGAGATATTAAAGTTATTGAAAAACGTTTTTTATCGAAATGTAGCTGAAGCTTTTAGTTATCAAATGGTATAATTTTCATCTCAAACACAGAGCACATTCACTCGATTTTGTCAATACTATTGAACAACTCAAAAACATCACGATTTTAGGACAAAATGAGAAAGGGTCGCGAGAATATCATAACACATTATTTGACAGTTTGTGAATTTATTCTACATTAGTACATATATTTTCATTAAGGGTAATTCCCCTCTTTTCTGAAAAAAATTTCGATTTTGAGTTAAGCATAATCTACTGTGGAGACAAGTCAGAGCTATAAATAAGATTCCTCACAGCTAGAAATCTGCGATAATAAAAGCGGCGATTGCGTTTAGGCTTTTTCCTATCGGTGGCGAAATTTTACTTTAAATGTTTCTTGAAGTCAAACCAATTTTTATTTCAGCTGATTTTTAACTTCTTAAAAGAAAAGATGTTTACTATACATGTTCTTTTCTTATTCTGTCCAATGCTAAGGTTCTTTATCGGCGTAATGATGAAGAATTTAAATCATCGTTGGTGGCGTGTAAAGCCAAAGCAACATCAAAAATTTTAGCTGTCTTCGGTGGCGTAAAACCAACTACTAGCGTTCAGCGTTACACAGACACAGATCTCTGCTCCCAGCATTCCACGAGCCTCTTAGAAAAGCTGTGAGTTTTTTAAATTTTTACACAAAAACGTGCAAAACCTTAATCATTTAGTCTCCTAAGGTTTTCTCGCCTTTTCAGTGCTTTCGAAACTATTTCTTATACATGGTTTTATAGAGTAAAGTATTTTCTTCATAATGAGATGTCTTCGAAAGTTTTTCAAGCGTGTTTCGCTGCAAATGACCCGAAAAATGTGACCTATCAAACATTTCCTGTAATGCTCAGAACATTGATAATTCCAAATCTGTGTACATTTCTAAGGCCGCCACGAAGAGCAAAAAGTCGGGGGTGCGGGAGTCAAAATTTGGGAGTAAATTTCAAAGTTTTTCAAAATGAGAGCAGAGCAAATTTCTATTTTTTCCAGAAATTGGAAGTAAAACGTAGCGGACGTACGTATACATTTAAGACACAATAACGTTAACTCGTTACATTTTTATTTAGTTCAAAAGAACACACAAACAATACTGTAATACTATCATCTACTTTCCATGAAAGAGTATCTACAACTCTTTTTCATGAAATTCATGTCTAGTTCTTGAACAAATATACTAGAAAAACTTTGTAACACTTTGACAAAAGTCAATGTTCTACGAAAATAAAAGATGAGAAAGAAGAAGTAATTCATGATTATAGAAGATTATTCCAATTTATCTTTGTAATATATCTAGTCACTGTATATCCATTGTAATAATAGCTTATTTTTTACTGAATTAAAGAGTATGTTCTGAGTTTGTGACATTATGTCGACAGACTTAATGAAAAAAAACATTAATTAGGAGGAAATTGCAGTATGTGTTTTTTTCTTTTAATACATCTTTCTATTTAAAATTACGTGACAATTTGTCACATAAAAATGAATACTTAAATGTGTCGTTTCAACAACAATCATACCAAACTTTATATATTTTTTTTAATATTTTTTTCTTTTTACGCTATCGTATAATTTGTCTAAAAATCAAATTTAATCAAGGGTAAAAAAAAAATAATGTGTTCATCATCGGGACAAGACAAACTTTTTGTCTTTTATTCAAAAACTAAATTCATTCTTAGATATATAATACGCTTGTTTTGTATTCTCTATTATTTTTGACCTGAGGATCTTTTATTCTAAAAAAAAAAATATATATATATATACAAAAGTGCCATTGAAACCATCAGAACACATCAATTTAGAACAACAGACGGAGAAATAGATAAGGAAGAAAGGGAAATGCTTTTACCTAAAAAAGAAAAGAAAAGGAGGATGAATATGTTGTATACCTAACGACGAATTGTTCGTGGTGATTTGTTTTCTTTTTTTTTTTTGTCTATACAATTAAAAAAAGTTTAGGGTTGTTGAACAAATGAGAGATGTGTTCAGATGTGAATAGAACTGACGTCACACGATCTTTTTTATGTTTTTAAAAAAAGAAGAAAACGATCGATCTATTTGCAAAATTGTTTCTATAAGAAAAAGAAGTAGAACTGTATATGGCACACTGTCTTACAGTAAGTTTTAAATAGAACGTTTATTCGTTTAACGAAACAGAATTAAAATTATTTTCCTTTACAAAGGACACTCCACAAGTTTTTCACCAGCCTTTTAGACAATTATTCAGAAGCTAATTCTAGCGTAATTTTTCAAAGTACTGCCAATAACTTGTTCTAATGCACTCAAGATTGTATTGTCATCTTCGAATTGTATCCCATGCATTTGATTTTTGAAAACAAAAAGAAGTTACACAGATTCAGATCTAGAAAATATGATGAATTTGGGTATGGTTTCACATGATTTTGTGCCAAAAATCATTGTTAATCCAGACTCTATGTGACTTCGTGTTGTTATCATAGAAAATAAGACCTTTCAAGAGCGGTCTTTTATATCTATGTTAAAATAGTTTTAAAGACTTCTGATAAATCTCCTTCTCTTTAACGAATTGCAACAGAATTGAATACCGAACTGTTTTAGGTTGATGAGAGTACTAAATGTTATCTGTAACTGCTGTCAGCGTAGTGTTGTCCGAGCAATAATTGAAAATGATCCTCATTCAACGTACAAAGAAATCTAGGCATTGGTCTCAATATATGACCTCAGTTCAATTATTAATGACTATTTAAAATTTGTGCTCAGCAGATGTTCAAACTAGTCATTAGTAATTGAATTGACTGCTGGTGAACCAATACCGAGAATGTATTCTATTTGTTTGTACGTTGAATGAGCACTATGATGACAGCAATTGCAAGGCGACCTGAACGAACATCATCTTCGCCACTGGAATTGCTTCATTGAAATTCATAAACCAATTGAGAACTGTACGATTTGAAAGTAAACTGTTCATATGGGAGTTCAAAAGTCATATTAAAAATGCTGTACTACTAATCTGAAAGGAATCCAAAATACAACGATACACAAGACGTGTAAATCTTCAATTTGCACATAATCCTGAACATATCTAAACATGATACTAGAATATTTCCACGCAAAATACGGGTTTTAGGAAACTGGGCCGAAAAAACTCTTGAAATGTCCTATGTACAAAGTAGTAAATGTTGGACATTCATGACCAATTTTCTAGACTTTGTTTTTTTATTTAGGATGATCCTGTCGAGTATCCAGTGCAATACAATAAAACATTTGATGAGTAAGTTTTTGTTAAATAACATTTACTCTTGATAAATACAGTATAGTATACAGATGATCGTAAACTTAAGAAAAAGCATTAAGACTTTTTACTCAAAAAATTTGACATAAATGAGCACTACTATTCACTCTTTTTATAGAATCCTCTATAGTATTGGGAAACATCTTTCACGCTTTAACTTGAGCTTTGTTTTTTAAGTACAAATTGTCCAAATATGATGTAGACTAATTGAAAAATAATTTCATTATTTCGACAAGTGTTTTGAGTTTTTGAATCTTAGTGGATCTATTGTATTTGTTTTTTCAAAAGTTTTATATAGAAATTTATATATTGAAGTAGATCAGCTGATTTTACTCTAATTTTTCTCTTTCTTTCATATTAATAAATATATACTGAATTTTTGTTTTTTCAAATCTATTTTTTTCTATGAAATCCCATAGCTGATATGATCATCATTGTTAAACAATATATAAATAAAATTTTGTTTGTGCAGGTTGATGACTTTATTAGGTTTCTGAATACTAGAAAAAATTAATTTCAAATGTATATTAAACATACACACTCGATTAACGTGAGAAATCTCTGAAACATAAAAAAAGAGAATAAATTATTATTCACTTGTCCAAAATTCATTGTTATAACAAAATATACGGAAAAGTCATTTTTTGTACTTTCTCGTTTTAACGTATGACAACATTACAAAAATTACCAAGTATTGATAATTTTCTTACACGGAGTAAATCTCGTGAAATCGATATATATCCACAAGAAAACTATGCATCATCTAAATCAAATAAAAATGCTAAATCTCCATCACTAAAAAGGTAACACAATATTCATTTCTTAAGCTTCTTTATGTGGATATTTTGTGTCCTCTTTCACCTGTCCTTTGACTTGTAGTATAACAGCCTATAACTGTATATTTTGACTTTTAATGCATTAACAGGTAAAATTTATGTTTCTATTTAAGTTTAATATGGGATTTTCTTAACTCTAGGCGGTTTATTTTTGAATATTTTTGCTTAAAAATTTATTTTTTTTTAAAATCTTTTAGTATGTTATTTTCGAACGTGTGAGAAGAGGGAATGAAAAAATAAGTAGTCACATAGAAGGAATATTCATCATAATCCATTTCATCTTCCAATTCAATTTTGTCGTCAATTGTGTAGATGACAATGGAAAAAAAACTTTTCTCTTTTGCAAAATATTATAATATGTACTCCACTTTGTACACTTAGCAAGAGAGGGCATTGATTTTTCAAACAAAACAATATTAAACAAACCAATTATTATTAAATGTTTTTAAATGATGAAGCTACAACATACACAGTAGCTGAGTAGAAAATATTTCATTTTTAACATAGTCAGCTGTCATATATTTTAAAGAATAAGATTTTTTGAATGACTACTGTAATTCATCCTAAACTAACTTCACCAAATCAACATAAAAGAATAAAAGGAAGTAATAGTGACAGGTAATGAGAATAAAAAACTGATTAGTAAACAATATCATTGAATTTATGATTAAATAGTGATAATATATTCATTCAATAAAGATTTTTGTATTCATTTTCTTTTTATAGATCTTTACTTGGATCTGCGCGTGCCATACGACTTGATGTTCCAATAAAACCAATTCGAGGTAGATATTTTTGAAAATGAGATAAATACATATGCTACTCATTTATTTGTTGTAGATGTACCAAAAACTGACATATCTGATATACCTACAATGGGCTACTTTGAATTGCTTGAATTTGAAAAAATTCAAAATGAAACTAAATTACTATCACATGAAGAAAAAGTGTGGCCAATTGCACCTGATGGTATGCTTACTTGCAAGAAAAAAAAATATTTGAATTAAAAAAGAATATTTGAATACTAAGAAAACTAAATCATCACCATCATCATCATCATCATCATCATCATTTCTTTGTATTAGTACAAAAAATATTTAATTTTTATTGAATTAATTTAGGTTTTGTTCCAAATTCGGTGATACGTTCGATGTTTAAAATAAAACAAATAGAACCAATAGAAATGAAAGTTTTCAAATTAAAATGGGTAAGTAGTATAAAAATGAAAATAAAATGAAAAAGTCAAAATTTTTTGAGAAAAAGATATGGCGACAATCGTCCATGATTTAGACACCTGTACAATACCCAGCAAAAGCAACAACAAAGTATGATGACAATGAGAAAATGAATCGATTTGCTCCAATTAATGATATTTCATTGTTATTGAATATTTTTGTAAGCATATTAATTCTAAATCTATTTTTTATCTTATAGCTTGATATGCCACAGGTAAGACATGCACGCGATGTTGTTATGCATGTTTGATATGTGCTTAATGTAACCGGTTTTTGAATGTAATTCAATTTTTCTAAACTTTTAACTAAAATTTCACAACAAATTTGAGTAGTCTGTTACACATTTCTAATGTCTTCTATGACATAGTTATCTAATCAAATGTTTTATTAATTAAAGAATAAACGAAAAAAAAATTTAAATTGGCAAAATGATGATGACGAAGAATTTGTTGAATTTAATGATCCAGAAGCATCATTCATATCGATATCATCGGATAAACAATCAAATATTCAAAAGAAATCCAAAGGTTTGTTTGTAAACTATTTTATATATTTTTCTATAAAAACAACTTTTAACATTTCTTCATTGTTTTAAAAATTTGTCTTCGTGTCATATCCCCTTTAAAATCTATAGACCTAAAAGTTGTTTGTCTACATAAAATCATTTTTTCACTTATTATTGTATTGACTAATGATATTAGTAATACATGATTTTCTTTTTAGAACGACAATCAGGAACAAGTGGAATAGCAGGTCCAAAGGTAATTTTGTAAAAACTTCTCCCTTCCTTATCCTCCTCTTCTGAAGATTGAACGACAAGAATTCATAGTAAACATATTACTTCTCAATCGCAAGTTGTCTACATGCACACACATCTGAGAAGAGAAATATCTTAAACTGACAATTGAGGATGGAATATGAAACAATCTCGTAAAACTTGATCTTTCTCAGTCTCATTTCATTTCATCTCCATATTCTTAAAAAACTTTTATCAGACTGATAACCATAAAACATTTTGATCATTTAACTCGCAAAAACTCACACTGATGCGTGTTTTATTGTCTTGAAAATGAGATACTATTTAACTAAAATCGATATAATGAGTAGAAACTTTTCATAGTGAAGAAATCTGAATAAATGTATTTACAGCACGATGAATATGAAGTAGTCGATAATATCATTGATGATGATTATGATGACGAGGAACGCTATAATTTTCGTTGGAATGAGGTATAAAGAATTTTATATTCTAATATTGATCGCTTTTAATATTCTAATTTAATTAACTTTAAAAAAAACATTGAGTGAATTTTTATGACATATTGCTTATTTACAAAAGTATAAATTTAATCAAAAATATTGTAAGAGCATGTTTTTGATTAAATTATATTGTTAACGAAGGGTGTGAAATCCACATAAATTTTAAAAATGTGTTTTTGCCATATTATCTAATAATTATTATTTATTTGCACTTTAACATTCGTGAACACGTTTGTTTTGGATGCTACCATTTAGATTAAAAGGTATTAATCGAGTTATGCATTAGATCTTTTAGATGGCAAGAGTAGATTTGTTTTTCTTTAGCAAACTGTAATCACATGTCTTTTAGGATGATATTCCAGATTTGTTTAAAAAAATGAAACAAGAACCATGGTGGGATCCATCTGTAGATCAAACACTTCGTTCAATGGTTTTATATCTAATACAAGTTATTAAAGAAAAACAATTACTCTCATATGAATTAGCATGTAACTACTTAATCGATGTTTTTCGGTATGATTTAAAAAATGTTCTGTGGATTATAACAGAATTAATTTCTTTTCTCTTTTTATTTTTAACAGAACTTACGGTATTGAACCAACATTAGTCAATGAAATATTATCAATTTTATTAACTAATTTGGCTACTAGTGAGAATGATAATGAGGAACAAAATTCAAGACTATGCACAATTCGTACAATTGGACAATTTGTTATAGAACGTAAAAATATAATATTAGCTCTGCTTGAATTGGCCACAAAATCGGAGCAGGTATTATTAATATGATCGATTGAATTTCTTTAAAAACACTTAAATGTACTGTTATTCTTCTAGGATGATATTGTTGCTAATGAAGCAATTAATGCTGTGAAATATATTACAGACGTTAATGATTCAAATTCAATTGATTTAGTTTTAAGAAACATGGATTTTGTTCGAGTATGTTTTTTATGTAAAAATTGTTAACTGTAATCATAGATAGTGTGATGTTTGGTTGTAGAGTGCTGATGAAGAAAATTTTTTATTAAAATCAATTGTGGCCACATTGAGAAGACAAGAAGATGAAATACAGTTAATAGATAATGTACAAGATGCTGATGCTGAACAAGAGACGACTAACGACGATCAAAGCGATTTACATCCATTATTGAAAAAAATTTCACAAGAAAAATGGTATCCGAAAGATTTATTACCAACAATTGAAAATGTGGTGACGGCAATTTTAGAAAAATTACCATCAACAAATAAAACTCAACTGAAAACACTCACAAAATATCTAATTGAATTACAACGGTAAGTAGATTAAGTAAAAAAACACAATAGTCAGACAGTTTTGTCTATCTTTTACAGAAATATTGGCTTCTCAAATGAACTAACGGATCGTGTTGTCGAAGGACTTGTACCGTTGTTAACTCACAGTGAGCCAGATCATCGATTAAATATTGCTAATACAATAGGTGAATTAGGAGTTGAAACAAAAACAGCTGATATTGCTTTATTGGATGCATTTGTTAATGATAAACGAGTACGTATGTATAACCTGGATATCAATTGATAAAACTATTACATACTGAAATCTGAGTAAATGCAGAAATTTTTTTGATGATAAAATCCAATAAATTTTCGCTATTTTATTTGACAAGAGAGCGTCTTCTCGATTCATAAGTTAACTAGTGTATTTTACGAATTTGAAGGTACTTGTTCGAACAGAATGTGGTGAGGCATTGAAAAAGCTGTCAGGAATTCAATCGGATACCGTATTAAAAGATATAGCCGATGATATTAGCTACTTAGAGGTGAGCTAATTGTATTGACGTCCTATGTTCGGTTATTTAGTTCATAAATATCTTAATAATCTAGACATTACCATCGGAGGGCTTTAGTTTACAAAAATATCTTAGTCAGAAAAATCCAACTGTTGATGCTGAAGATGGTCAGCAAGAGGAGCAACAGAATGAAATACGCGATAATGATATAATCGACGAAACGGCAGATAAAGAACAACCAAATGAATTTGAACAAGAACAATATCCAACTGAAGTACTTGATACAAGTGAAACAAAATCTGAAGATAATGTTAAAATACTAATTACAACACACGAAGACGAAAAAGTTGTCCAGTCATTGAATGAATCGGAAAGTTTTGATAAAGAAATTGTGAAAGAAGAACAATATGTAAACAGTGTGATGAAAATTACGCATCCAGTTCAACGTGTGGATGCCACTTCCTCAACGATCACTAGTAACACTCCCAGTAGTATGAAATCAGTTAAAGAGACAATACGAATTGAAATTAGTGATAAAACAAAGAAAGTTACTTCTAAAGATATTCGTACTGAGAAAAAATCTATAGAGACGCTAAATGACAAAAAAGAAACGGCTGTTTCGTCAACAGATGAAGTGGATGTATCAAGTGCACCCATAATTAAAGAAAGCAGAAAGAATGTAGACACCAATGTTGTCAAACATCGGTAGGACATTGACTTTTTGAAATGATAAAAATGTATTCGTTTGTGTTCATTTCTATTTAGTGGAAAACTATTGCCTAACAATTCAGAAATGTGGGATTATTATAAGAAACGTAATCAATTAGAATCTAGAAAACATGAAATAACAAATAATACACCTGTAGTAGAACAAAATGAAAAATACATAGGAGAAGAGTCTGATGATGACTTATACGTTGATGATGAGAATACAAATGATCGTCCACGAAAGAAATATTTAACTATACCACAACGTAAAGTATATTTCGAACGTTTCCCACAAATACCTCATCAACAACGGGCAACGTATACAAATTCAAGACAATTTGGACAGGATAACAGCAATAATAACGATCATCCTCTTCTGTTAGAACACGATATTGTACAAGATATAATTGATCAACATACAAAACAATTTGGTTTCTACCGACCACCTCATCGTTCATGTCTTATACCGCATAAAATTTCATTGGATGGTGTTTTAGGTGAACAATCGCATATGCTCGTAAATAATTTACATTTTCCCTCTGCCCGCATGCGTCTTTCGGATTTAAACCGTAATAGACACTTACACGACATAGAATTTATCCAACTTTTATCGTGTCTAGGTAAATTTAATAATAAGATTACCAATCTCAAAATATAAAATGTACTTATTAATACCATATCTTCTAGTTATTCGTGGAATACAAATTCATAAACAATATGAAAGAATAACACCGGTAACATCATCACCGTTGTTAAATAATGATTTAACACAATCTCTACCGTATTTCACTGATGCGTTAAATATTTCACAAATGCAACTTCATTCAACAAACACACATAATGATATTCTTTCGGCGAGATTACCACCAATAATTAATAATCGACCATCATTGGGACAAATAGGAAACTGTCAGTCGGAATATATGATAGACAATTCACAATTGAAAGCAACTAGAGCTGGTAAAGATCGTCTTTTTTTACTTTAACACAAACTATCCACTCACTCACCTCTTGTACTTCTAGGAATAAACATTGACAAAGCATTAAATATGCAAAATGCGTTAACAAGTGCTATGAAAACAGACAGAGAACATTCTAAGGGCTCTGATTTTCTACTCCAAGGACCTGCTGCTTCACCAATCGTTTCGTCAATGGTTAATATTTCTGCTCCCACTGGAACATCATCTGATGTAACACACGCCATTTTACTTGATAAACGTAAGAATTTGATTTACAAATATGTGTTTATCACTTATAAATAAGTTGTTTTTATTTTTAAAGTGCTTCAATCTCATGGTGCTCCACAGTCATCACAATATATTCAACAAATATATCGTTCATATCCAAAGTTTCTACCACTTTTACATTCACGGATCCCACAACGTATTATTCCACTTATTTGGAACGATCCACTCATACAAAAATTAGCATCGATTATGGGAAATAGACAAGTAGGAAGGGTTCAATGCGATATTTGAAATAATAAATTAAAAAATTCTAATATAATTTAGGACGATTTACTAACTGATCAAAATGAAGCAAAAAAAACGTAAGTAATAAATCAATCAGATACTTCCTTTATTGTTTTAGCGTCTCTTGCACTACTGTAAACACATCACTTTCACTTTTCATCATTTACATATTGTAGTGAAAATCGTAATGCTCATACATTGATTGATGATGAACATCCATCAAATTTGTTTGAACCCACATACATTAATCAATCAGCGAGTAATACGCCTGATGAAAATACGAGATTACCCCCTGTACGAGATCCAAAACGGTAAACCTTTTTACATTCATCACTGATACGCGAGTACATCCAACAAACTATCTCATGATTAACGAAGAAATTTTATTTATCTACAGACGTCTACCTCGACATGTATTAAAATTTGCTTATCGTGACATCGATATTGATTCAAATGAAGCCGTTAACTATCTTCGAGACCAGCAAACACCGAAAACACGTCGACGTCGAATATATATGCATCTAATGGTAAGTTTAGTGTCTGTCGTCTAAAGGATCACCAAGTTTTGTACGACCGACTTCATGATTTGAAGGAGTGTAATCATCCATAATAAAGTTGTAAGTATACTCTTAGTAAAGCTTTAAAAGATACAGTATTTATCTTACATATTAGAAGTACACATGAACATTTTTCTAGTAAATGGGTTTTGTTATATAGCTTATCTGCTTTAAAGTTAAAAAGAAAAGTATTTTCCTTTATGATGTTCAAGAACGTTCTTCAACTTTCTCATATACATCACGAGCTTGCAGTAGATTTATGCTTTTGATTTTAATTAAAATAGTGAAAAGCTTTTCTTGTTATGGTAATTTAGCATACTTTCAAGATACGGTTCGCATCTGCTCAATAAATATCAAATATATCCTGCCTTTTGTAATTCTGCGCTATTGCTTTCATTCGTTTATCAATTTAGATGTCTGCGAATGATGATGTTGTAAGTAGATGATTTAAAGCAAGTTGTTCAGCTAATTTTGTTTGATGGGATAACAACACACTGCATGATTTTGCTACTTCGGCTAGAGTTTACAACCTACATTAGTTCTAGTGAATATATTCATCCTATCTCAGTAACTTTTAGCCTAATTGACGTTTCTAAGTTTGCTCATCCAGAGATGTGTCTTTGAGAGGGATGCAGGGAACGTGCATACACAAAAACTGATTTTTTTCCTCTCCACGCATCTGTATTCAACCACCTTTGTAATTGTCCTTTTGTATTAAACACATCACTTCTTTTTGTGTGTTTGTGTTTGAGCAAATTGGGGATGGCCATATTAAAATCTTAAAAAATTTCTAGAATATTTTGCTTTTGATTTTAGCTTGTGCGGCATGAATACGTTAAATTACAGTGGCGTCAGTTGTTAAAAACGAACGTTACGACTAATACAGACTATCGAATGTCATATCGACCAATCGTCTCAAGACTACCACATACGACAAATGATGCACAAATGTGCGAACCTGTACAATAATATATTTTGTTTGTACACATTATTGAAATAGAAATCGCGCTCTATTTTTCTCTATTCATTGTTATTGTGAAATTTCGGTGAAGCTTCGCTTTTCTCTCTTCTAATGTTGGATAATGATGCTTTAATATTTTAATTAATTGTAAAATAAAATTAATTCTAATTACTCAATAAATTAGCTTTATTCAGAAAGTAAATTCCTCATCCAAATTAAACAATGAATACTATTATATACTATTCTACATGGTACAGAAAAAATACTAGGGTCTGTTTCTCAAAAAAACGTAAGTATTCCATTTAAGTGGATTTTTAAGGGAAAAATCAAGTAGTACTCAAGGGACACTTAAGTTTATCTTTAAACTTACGTTAAACAGAGTTTTTTTAAGTTAAGATGCTTTCAAGAAACTCACTTAGCAAAAAAATCTCACTTATGTCAAATTTTTCACTCAAACAAAACTTAAGCTTTTTTGAGAAACAAGCTCCTGAATAAGTCAGGAACCTGTACATTATAACTTCCAAAATTGACTAGTAGGGCGAAAATATCTCTGTTCAATGTAATTAAAAAGCAGAGAAGTAGGACGCCGACAGTTGGATTCGTTATATTTGTGGTACAGCCACTATCCTTATGACTAACAGCCGGTTAGAATAATTTTTAGTAAAGTGTACTTCCGTATGCAGTCTATTTTTTCGGCCTCTCTATGGTGAGAACTGAGTGTACATACTGTTTTCAACGTGTGCCGTCCACTGTTTTTTCTCTTTCTATCTCCTTTCGTCACTGCTAGAGCTCTATCACTAGTAGAATTTACAGAAATGGTATGAATCGAATGATTTTCTTGTGATAGAGTTTACTTTTGTATAGCTGTGGTTTTATTTTCTCATTAGTCTCAGTGCGACTTTTTTTATAGTATTTGACGCATAGCCCGATCAATGTTCGCATCTTTTGAACAGTTGCTACGATGCAGCCATGCTTTGTTTATTGTAACTGTCGAACCTCCATTTTGACAGATATAACCGATGCATTGAGCCAATCATAATGGGGTCTCCACATTTACTTCTCTGGGTTGAGCTACGTCAATAGTACCGGGCGGCGGTCCGCACCAAAAATTGTACAATAGAACAATGAATCGTACATTTTTCTATTGGCTGTTCTTGTTCGAGTGTACTGTTTGATTGTACAATTTTTAGTGTAGACTCCAGCCGGCTAGTTTGTAGTTTGGTATGTATGTGAACACGTGTTGTGACGTGGACGTGTAGTTTTTAGTCACATCAGTAATATAACCCAACTTTATTCGATGAAACTTTCGAATTTAAACAACACGGAATTTCATTTTCTACTCTCACATCTTTAATAGCCCACAATTGCTGAGGTATGTACTATTAGGTCGCCTTCTATAGCGTAGCATAGTAAATATCACAATTATGAGATGATAAGCTGAGATGAAAACGCCTACATCATTAACATACGTGCATAGAATGCATCAGCACCATTTCATTTTGGCTTATCTTATCAAAGATCTCGCTAATCGTAGCTGTTTTCATAAGTAGAAATAGACTGTTAAAACTGTTTTTGTGAGATCCAAGGTTCCATCTAGTATATCCTTTATTGCTAAAATGTCAGAAATTGCTCGATATAAGCGCATCTTCTCTGTCTGTTCGCTGAATGAAATCCTCTTTCGATCAGTGAAGTGATTAATTATACATCTCCGATTTCCAAGACTTTTTCTCAATATCGCGGGAGATTCTATTATTATATATTATATATTTCTATTATCTGTTATATATTCTTCTAATGAAATTGTTCGAACAGTTAACGTTATCTGTTTCTTTATATCTTAGGCGAAAGACGAAATGCAACATTGTATTTTTTCTTAACGGTAGATGAAGTGTAAAGTGAAAACTAGAATTGTGTATTAATTATAAAATCTAGTTTATTTTGAACTTTTTTTCTCATCAGATATATCGTTATTTCATTCAGTTTTTGTTTACGAATCAAAGATTTGCTATTTCGTTTGTTTTTTTCTTACAGATTATAAATAATTGTAATTTAGTAAAATCAATAAACAAAATATGTCAGCAGAATTCAACCAAGCAGCTGAAGATGTGAAGAAGTTGTCAAAAACTCCAACTAATGAAGAAAAATTACAATTATATGGTTGGTTCAAACAAGTGAATTTTGGAGATGTCAATACAGCGAAACCTGGCATGTTCGATCTTGAAGGAAAAGCGAAATGGGACGCATGGAACAAAAATAAAGGAATGAGTAAAGAAGAAGCTGAAAAGAATTATATCCAGTTAGTTAAACAATTACAAGCGAAACAGTGAAAAATGCTAACATTCTTTTAAATAGCATCATTACGTTGTAGACAGTTGTAAAACTTTTTGCATTTCCATTTCCATTCATTTTCAACTGTTCTTTTCATCAAAATAAAACGTTTATTCATACATGCTGTGCTCAGTGATAATACACAAATTATAACGATTATAAATCCTTCAATTATAAGTGGGAGTCATTGGCCAGGAGCCCGTTTCTTAAAAATAACTTAAGCAAAATTTAATAGAAATTTTCTTCTTAACGCTACGTTGCACTTAAGTTTGTCGTTCGAGAAACACAATTAAGTCGTCACTTAAGTGAATTTTAATTTTTCATTTCAAGTTTTTTTAAGAAACTGGCCGGACTGGCTGGATTCAAACCTTCAAGACCATGGACTGGTCTGGACTCGAAAAAAATTTTGGATTTACTTGAATCGAGGAAAAAACAAAAAAATCGTGGACTGGACTTAGAATTTAGAGTCCATACAGAGCTCTAGTGGGAGTTTTTAACGTTCCAGTTGTAATGTCTAGTTCATGAGAAAAAAAGCAAATTAGGTGATCACTGGCATTTCATCTTCACAAGAATTTTTCAATAAGAGTCATTTCGTAGATTTGTTACAAGAACATTTTCACACTACTACTAGTTGAATTATAAAACAAATAAAACATTTTCAAATAAAATACATAAAATTCGTTATGCTTAAAAAAATAAAAACAAAAAAGAAATTAAATTATATTAACAATAAAAATTTATCGACGTGAAAAAAACAGGACTAGTTACGAAAAAACAATAATTATTTATTACTGTTTTCAATGTATAGTTTTCTCCAAATATGTAGTATTCACAGTTTAGAATCACGTGTATATTTTCTCTTCATTGCACATCATCTTTAGAGTAGTCCGGCGAGAAATTGAGAAATAAAAATAGACAGAAAATTAATTACAGATTCAAAAGTAAACACAACATCAATATTATTGCATTTCGAAAAATTATATATAGACCTTCAAAAGAGAAATGAAGTTTAGAATAGATCTTATTCAGTTGAAACTTCAAGATGATCATCAGTTCTAGTAGTGAAAATAGGAGGAGTAGAAAATGCTGCTGTTTCTATTTTCGATAAAGACGTCGACTGATCAATTTCTAATGTTGTTAATTCATCTGACGCACGGCGACCACGAGCTTCACGGAAACGTCGTCTCCATTTTGCGTAGTAACCTGATCGACTTTTCGATTCTTTGCACCGACAACATATAATACAAGGCGTAGCTAATATTAAAAATGGTGTGGCAATTAACAGTAAAACACTGAGTCCAGCAAATATTCCAACAATTGTTATTCTATGAAGAAAAAGGGATATTCGAGTATGGCCGAGGCGATTTCGACATGGACCTCGTTCATAATGTAGTAGGAAAAAATCATTCTAAATAAAAACAAAAGAAACAATCATGTCTGTTTTCAAAATAATGTTTACTTACATCAAGAGATGTTAAACAATACCAGCAGAAGATGTGCTTACATCTACGACATAACATTTGTGCACAACCGACTAAACGTTCAATTGGAAGTTGACATCTAAAAAAGAAATTCATTCTATAAAACGAGCATGCCTATATAAAGTCTCACCTACCTTGGACAACGTTTGATGCTTGCTTCTGCCTCAGATTCAAATGGAATTCTAAAGTAAATGAGAACAATTAATTTTGTTCAGCTATCAATTTAAAGAGTATAAGATAAAATGTACCCATCATCAGGACAGGGGCGATCTTCATGCCAAATTTCTCGACATTTAATACAAAAAGTCAATCTACACTAAAAACAGAAAATTAAACCAATGTCATCTACGTATAGCATCGCTTGCTTTCACAAAGTTTCTCCTCAAAGAAAAAACTTTTTATATTTAAACTTTTAGTTTACTATATTTCTTTAAATAAGCTGAGATTAGACCTAATGTATAAATATCAATAATTAATAACAAAAATCTAGGTCAAAAATAACTTTAAACTGTGCGTACAATGTTGACTTACGTTTGTGCATGTAATAGGAGCCTTTTTTGTAAGGTCATTTTCATCTGGAATAGTACATATTTGGCCACAATTGACTCCTGGACAAAACAATTTTTTACGATCTAACGCAACTTCTACGAAAAAGAAAAACGAATATTAGTTAACAAAAGATGCAAAATATATTTACCATGATTAAGAAGTAATTTTTCGTATAGCTGAATCTGTTTGGTATTCAACGCTGGTTCTAGCTGAAAAACGAATAAATGAACGGAAAATGTCAATTTAGAATATGAAATTTACCTCATTAATTGAAAGAATTCCATTACAATTTGCATTTGGACAAGCAATTGGTATAAAGCTGGAAAGAAGAGAAAAATAGAATTATGAGACGACAGTTAAAACACAAAAATAATCTATTTACTTTATTTCTAATTGATTTGTGCAATATTGATAAACACACTGAAACGAAGAGAATAATGATATCGTTCAATTTAACAAAAATAGATTTGTCTAATTTACTTACTTTTCTACAAAACATACAACTACACGCATTAACTTTATATATTTCTTGTGCATCAAAAATATCATGAAAACAAATTGGACATTGACATATAGGTGACAATAGATTTTGTGAATCTTTCGTTGAACTGCATAATTCCTTGACTTCTTCTGAATATTCCATCTAAAGTAAACAAATAAATCTGTACAGTACGCAAGTCTATGTAAATCTAAGCATAAATGAAGTCTACAAGCTAATAATGGAGAAAACAACAACATACAGCTTTGTGTTAAACGTTTCATATGATAGCTTTCGGTGACTGATAAAAATTGCTTCACGAACCTTTGGTCCGACAGTTGAAAACACATTGCTACGAAACAGTTGTTGTCAGATGAACTATGAAAATTATGTATCTATTAGAGATAGGACGGTTAGTACAGATCTGATATAATTTTTGAAAGATTCAAACTAAAGCCAGAAGTTTTTCAAAGTTAAGTGCGTATGAAAGTCTATACTGGAAGGAATTCGCAGTTACACCTTCATTTTTAAGTTTTTTAACAATAAATCTACTGACAATATTTTTCATTAAAATCCAGGAGGTAGCTGAGAAAAAAATTATTTTCTCAAAATCTCATGTGTATCTCAGAGTCGAAAAGTTGTCAACAATAACAGAAATATAATCGATTTTTTTTTATGGTTTTGAACTGACGAAAATCACCAAAGATGAGTTTAGATGTATCTCCAGAAAACATGGTTGAGCAAGACACACATTCAAAAATAGAACATGCCACGAGAATGTCAAATTTAAGAAGAAAATATGTAATACACCTTGCAGAAACATGGTTTTTGCTTTATCAACATCTAATATAAAGAAGAATATATAGGGAAGAAATTTTCGATTTTTGTCAAATTCATCAGAAATTTGTGGAAACTAAATCAGTCTTCTTTCCGATATATATGCCCAGCTAAATAGCTTTTTTTTTTACTGTTTGCATCTTAAAGGAGGCCTCAACAACTATATTGATCCACTCAGCAGAAACAGAATTATACTTTACAAGCGAGAAATTTTTTACGATAATTACATCTGTGTCTCTCTCTTTATATCTCAACCACTAAATAATACTGTCTAGAATACAATATGATTGAACAAAAAATCGACAACAAAAATAAATCAAATAGAGAAATTGAAGACAATGTTTTTTCAAACAAACATAAAAGATTCGGCTCATATGTCCGTACAAAATTCCTTTGTTATGGTATGTATATAAAGAAAAAAACAAAGAACAATATCAGAGCAAAAATAAACACAAATAACACAATGACAACAACGACAAAAGCTACACATTGTAAAAAAAAAGGACAATAAGAACTTTCGTAACAAAATGTATAGAATCTTTTATTGTTTAAACACAACTTATCCAACAAATAACTCTAACATTTTTTGACGTACAGTTAAAAGACACTACACAGAAAACGTAGCTAACAAATCATACACATAATCATTTCGTTCAAGAAGCACACATCCTCATAGAAAAAGAAGGAAAAAAGAATTAAAATATCACCTTCAAAAACACAAGAATAGATGAGAATGTATGTGACACCTTTTTTACAATAAATCTTCATTCATTACCACATTATGTACTTGATATCATCTAAAATGGAAAAAAGCAGAAGATGAATTTATGAATGAAATTTATTAATTCCATACAAACGTATCAATACAATCGTGAGAATATTTGAAGCGTAATTAGAATAAGTATGAAGAAAATAACTACTTACTTCTTTGACAATATCTTTTATAAAATCTTTTCGGTCTGTTAAATCAAAGTCAGGATATTTAGAATAAACCTAAGAAAAAAAAAATCAGTCAGAGATTGAACATTTCACAAAACATAGTTTGATTGATATTTACGTCTTTAAGAACATTTTTCATTGTAACACCTGATAAATCAACTCCATTTAAAATTCTTTTTACTGTTGAACGAAGAGAATCCTCCTAAAACAAACGATGGACTTTAACAACTTTTTTACACGACATTTAACTTAGTGCTCTTACACTTGGTTCTTTTGTTTCATTTTTGTGTTTTATATTGTTTGCGACATTGTCTTCTGATATTGGAGATGTTTCGTTAGTATCTCCTGATGCATTCGTCGTTTCTTTCTCGTCATCGTTTTCATCATTCACTGTTGTGTCATTCCTGATTTTTTTCGAGTCTTCTTTGGTCGTTGCTGACACTAGAAAAATAAAATTTTGAACACTTAAGAAAAAAATTAAAATAGACTCTTATGCATACCACGTTTACGTTTTTGACCTTTGTCTTTTGACGCACTATTTTTATTATTCAATGAACGTACTTTCTTTTTGGGTGATGATTTCTTCTTACCTAAGTACGTTAATAGAAAAACTAATTTTTCATTTCATTTATGCGTCAGGAATATCAAACCTTTGCCTGGCTCATATTCGTCAACTTCCTCTTCTTCCCGTTCTTCATCGTCATCGTCTTCTATAGGATCGTCTTTATCATTTGAATCCATATTAGATTCATCAATCGTTTCCGACGTTGTTTTATTATTTCGTTTAATACCGGAAGCTTTTGAACTACTGTCGGTCGATTGTCTTTTTTTTGATGCAGAATCTAAGAAGAAAACAACATTTTCATAGAACACCAAACAACAACATTTTATAACTACAAACTTTGTTTTGACACTTTTTTTGGTAATTTTTTTCCTTCATCATACGGTTCAATAAGAAAGTCCAATATTCTTTCGGCTTGTTCTTCATTTCTACCGTTTTGATGCAGTCCAAGAACATCAAGAAATACTTTTAATTGTGATTTTTTATATCTGAAAGACAAAAAAGTATTCATGGCCTATACCTCACCTTCCGTTTTAACTCGTATAGTACTTTAATAATCTACTGATTGTTCGTTCATATTCACTGGTACCTTTTTTGAAATCAAAGCCATTAAATGTTCGAAGTGTTTTTTTCATATTCGCATGAGCCTGTAAACAAAAAATGCCATGAATTAATTCAATAAGAATTAATCATAACTAATTAACTAAAGGAAAGAGTTGGACACGAGCATGAACGGATAGAACATTTTTCCACGATGCAAAGTAATAGGAAAATTCTGATCGAAAGTCAGAAAGTCGAGGAGATGCTCACGTCTAGACTCCTGGATCGGAATCAGTGAAACAGAAGAATTTTGGAAAAACTGTGAGTAGACCCACGAAAAGACTCATCTCTCGTCCAAGATGAAGTAATCAGTTATCACCTCAATCTAACGGGTGTCCCAGAAATAATGACGCCGTTTAATTTGCAGTTTCAGAAGATGCGCCTTGAAAGTACCTAAACTATAATTTCAGAACTTCAATCAAGGCAACTAAGCCAATTAGATGAAAGTCTAAAAAAATGAAAATTTTCCAAACTCAAAAATGATTTCTTGTGTTAACGTTTTGAAAGTAAGAAAAACTGAATTAACCATTTCGTAGCTGTGATTTCGCTGTGTTTTAGCTATACTTCAAATTTTTTCAGGTAAAAAGCTACGGCGAAATAATAGTCTTTTGTCGGTTGTCATGCATTTTTTTTCATTAGTTTTTTAAATTTTGGGTATAGTAGTGCTTTCAGTAAAAGTCCCATAACTCCATTAAAATAAAAGCTTTTTCGATCGGGTTTGTTTTGTTTTAATCAGAAATGATGACTCTTCTCTATCTAACTGCAGAACCAAAACTTCAATCATGTTTTCCGTGTCTTGCTTGAGCACATTGTTGGAAACAAGAAGATTGTCAACTTTTTTCGGATTTTTGTAATTTCGTTTTCCAGCAGACTATCTGTTCTAAAAAGTTATTTTACAGACCACGAGAAAGAGCACATTTGAAAGTATCAAACATAAACTGAGTTCTCACTTTTGCTACACTTTTTAGGGGAAATCGTGGCAGAAGAAAAAGTTCAAGTCGAAAAAATGTTGAGTTTGGAAAGTTTTCATTTTTTTAGACTTTCATCTAGTTGACTGAGTTGTCTTGATTGAAGTTCTGAAATTATAGTTTAGGTACTTTCAAGGCGCATCTTCTGAAAAAACAATTAGGTCACTAGCTCAAAAACTGAAAAAGATAACTGCAAATTAAAACGGCGTCATTATTTCTGGGACACCTGTTATAAACGTCTCTAATACTAATTTCATCTTACCACTTTTCGTCCAAAACATATGTATTGCAATGGAACCAATTGTTCGCCGTTTGTATTCGTAATTTGATAATTGATATATTCAATTTCGCCGAGTGGCTTTCCGTTTCCCTGTGAACAAGATATAAATAACGATATAGTCAATAGAAAAGTCTGCCAATTTTACTTTTGGTAATTGAACTTCTTTTTTTGGCGTAAGTTCATTTATTTCCAATCGAGCAGTAGCTGTTCGACGTCTTTTGCCTTCTAATAAAATTGGTTGTTCAAAAAGTGCTAAAACGAAAATGAAAGGAAACGATAATATAGTAAAACGGTAAAACAAGAAATACGAACGCTTTTCGTCCTCAGTTGGCTGTGTTGAAGGTGAATTCACTTCATTTGCGTTCTCTTCACCATTAGCATCGGTTGAGATTGCTTTTTGAACTGGGCCATCTTTTTCATCTGGGGAAGAATCGTTTGGTATTGTAGATGAAGACGATTTTGCTTTTTTCTTTGGACTAGACGAGCTTTTTCGTTTTGATTTTGTACTATTTGCACTCTTTTTTTCGGGCTCTTCTGCTACTTCTTGCTTAGTTGCTATTTCGTCCAATTCGGTCGTCGGTTCTTGTTTTCGATTATCAGCATCGTCACTATTGTTATTATTAGTAACAGAAGATGCCGGACCGGTAGGCTCTGCTATCTCGGCGGAAGTTTTTACATTAACATCTTTCGTTTGATCACGTAGTATATCTGCTTCTGTCGAAGATGGCTAAGATTAACAACGAACCACAATGAACTCATTCTAATGAATACACATTTTCTTACTTCTTTTCCTTCAGGAACTTTATCATCATCAACTTTGTTATTCTCGTCGATTGTCATATGAAAATAATCAATATTCGAGACAGTGGAATAGATAAATCTAAAATGTATGTGGAATAAGCCGATATTAAGATATCAATCTTACCCAACACAATTATTTCACGTTCACGAAAATACTCGTTTGTTGAGTAGAAACGATAGAACGCTGTTCTGGTTAAAACAGATTAACTGATGAAAGCCATCTATTTCTTTTCAAGTTAAATAAACTCTTTTAGTAGTGCGATGATTCATACGACAAAAGCAAAAAGAAAGAAACATTTGGAAGTTGAAAAATCAATGCTGCGCTTCTAATTGATTGAATTCTAATCCAATGTCATCAATGGTTTCTTCTCTTTTTCGCTAATCTCTGGCTCGAAATGCATTGTACTGAGAAATACAACGGCCTTTCCTTCCTTTAGACAGTAGGATATGGGAGTCTTGCCTAACAGCATTCTACCTCTTTTCATATTGGGGTCACCAGTGACCAAATGGTATTCAACGCTAGTTATGACTTTGTCTCCGGTATGGAGTCAGTCCTAGACTGTTTCAAATCATGTATGTATACTGGTCTCTGAGAGGAACAAAGTCAAGGAAAGTGAGACATCTCGCCTGTTCCAGCGCGAAGATACAGCAAATCAAATATTCCTTGGAGTCACTATAGTACTTAATGGGTTAAACTTTAAATTGTTATCTTGATTAGTTGATATAATCAGTAAAACACGGCATTCGTTACATAACCACATTGAACTATTTTCTTCATTAATTCAGTCATAATATTCATGTTCATGACAAAATGGAATTGCGTGTGCTTGTTTTGAATCATTAGGTGATATAAGACCACCCTTGCATATTTAAGTTGCACATAAAAAATCGAACACGTGTATTTTAAATACTACCTTTTCTTTCTTTTCTCAAGACTACTAACATTCTATACAGTGATTGCTACGCTTTATAGTCGTTGTTGTTCCTATTGCGGCCACCGTTATTTCATTTTTGATTGGTAAACTATAATTATTCTCTTGAAGTGATTATGAGTATAATTACAGTTTTGACCAAACTGGAGGTTAACGATTCCAGCTTGTTCTTCAATTTGAGATTAAGATTGTGATGGTGTTGTGGCTTTCTTGATATTGTTTTTATTACAAAACTATCTGATAGTTTTTCTAATCTTTTGTCTTCTTCTTCACATACGAGAAGCAAACGATTTTTAAAAGTTACAAAAATCTTTCCCTAAAGCAAGGAAATAGTTTGTCGTTCAGTAGCCTCGTTCAGTAACGCAGCACAATCATTCGTTATGTTAAAACGCATATGAAAAATTTCCTATTGTCCTCTGATCCAAATGTCTAGGGAAGGTGACAGTTGATAATCAAATGTTTCAGAGATTTACACAAATAAAAGACTTATTCTTCCAGCATAATTAATCCAACTGATCATCTGGGTTTCCGCTGATAGTAGCGCCATCTATACAATTGTGAATTTGTTAATTTCTGTGTTATTCTTTGAAAAAACGCTGATATCAAGATTTTTATGTATAGAGAACTGGACTTGACATTACATTTTATCAGCCAAAGAACAGCTCGCTTCCAGATAGATGTGGCACTACATTTAGAACCCCCCCAAAAAATCAGCTGTTAGCTGATATTTTTCGGGTTCTGCTGCTCTTATCCCTTAATGGATGTACTTGAAGTGAACTATTTGAAGTAGTACTTGGTACAGTAATGAAGCTATTCCCTGGTGGTTCTCTACAAGAAACTTTACTTACAAATCCTTTGAATTTACTTTCAAGTACTTGCCAAGCACTTGAACTAGAGACCTGCATGGACAAAAGTGTTTTTCTGTCCATGTCAAGGGGGGAAAAGCACTTTTTTTAGTATAGCACCTCAGCACCTTTTCGGCACCTTTTCGCACCTCTTGGCACCTTTTCGGCACCTAAAACTACCGATTTAGTCTATCAGTAACGTTCTCGCTTTGTAAAATTCAAGATGGCGGATGGGTAATGGGATCGAATCCGACCATGAACTTTTTTTTTTTTTTATTGTTTTGATTCCATTTGAATAAAAAATAAACTATTATTGGCTTCTTAGCAGTATGATGTAAACGCAGTCAAACTTTCTTCTACAAGTTTATTCGTAGGCAAGTCTGAAAAAG